>JANAVB010002198.1:8784836-8885850 GCA_029216955.1 Iris pallida
TTTGCTCGGAATGCCCCTTTCCGTCAAAATGACGTTAGAAGTTGCCGTTAGAGTCCATATTTTGGATAAAAAAAAATGTGCACTCCCCAAAATACCCCTAATGCTTACATTGTGGCTGCTGGCTCTCTTTCATTCACAATATATAAGAATGTTTGTTTGAAACATAAAACCTAAGCTTTATATTTTCTATTTTTCCAACTGCAAATTTTTTTTTATATTCCATTTTTTTACTTATTTGCTCTCATTTAATGTTTGAAGCTTTTTTTACTTATTCCTCTTTTTCCTCAAGACGTCCAAATAAAAATTATGGAAGAACAATTTATTGCTATTGTGGATTAATTAGCCCATTGAAAACTTTATTGACACCAACAAATCCTGGAAGATAATTCTACGGGAGTGCAAATTTTTCAACAAATTCTTGTGATTTTTTACTATGGGAGGATGAGAAACCGGACCATGCTTCGACATACATGTTTTGCAATTTATTTTTGGATTTTTGACACGTTTAGTAATATTTAAGTTATTTGTTTAAGTAATACATGTGATGAAAATAAATTTGTAGCAAGATTTACAATTTCAGTTAGAATTAATAAATAAATAATAACGATAATAGTCATAACTAATAAATTATTAAGTAAGACTATAATGATGATTATAATGATGATTATAATGATGATTACTAAATTATTAATTAAAATTATTATAATATATAAAATATTAACTATAATTATAATTATGATTAAATATTATTAATTAATATTATAATAAAATTGTAATTAATAAATTATTAACTAAGATTATAATTATTACTTAAGATTATAATTATTATAAAATATTAAATAATATAATATTAGTTACAGTTATCTAGCTCCAAATACGGTTTACCAAACATGCCCTAAGTTAAATGGCTGGATAGTTCAGGACTAACCGGACATTTGTTAAAAGTTTTTTTTTTTTCAGAAAAATTTAAGATGAAAACCTACTATTTAGATTATGAACATTTATTTTCGAAAATGACGTCAAGCATGAGAATTCTATCTTTTTAAGAACGGGATGTTATTTTTAATAATCTTTTTAATATTTTATTTTTGTTTCCATTTTTTTAGTTCTTATTTCATTTTTTTTTTCATCTTTTTAATAATCTTTTCTAGTTTTTAAGAGTGACTTTTATTTTCAAATTTGTATAGTTTTTGTTTTTGTCTTTTTTCATTGTTTAAGATTTATCCTCAGTTTTTTGGAATATTTTGTCTATTTTTTATTTTTTTTTCCATATTTTAATAGTATTTTTTGTTTTTTATTTGGTATTTTTTTTTCCAGTTTTTCATCATTTCTATTTTTTAAGAATTGATTTTTTTGTATTTATCAGTTTTGTTTTTCCCAAAAATATTTATATATTTGTTAAATAAAAAATAATTTATGACAAAATAATTTTAAATAATATTTATCCACTTTTTTGACGGAACTAACCGTTTTTAACAAGTTACTATTAATTAAATTAATTTTAATAAATAATTTTACTAGCAAAGACCATTTTTTCTTTGTTAATATTTATCCACTTTTTAACAACTATTTTTGCGTAACCGTTTTTAACAAAATAATTTTAGAACTAACCGTTTTAACAAGTTAATATTAGATAGCCCAGGGGTAAAATGGTCAACACAACCCAATTTTAACACCCGTTAACAGAAAAGTTAGCTTAGGGGGTGATTTGCGCATTTTCGTAACCTTTTGGATTTTTCAAATCAGGGAGTCTTTAATTGCATTTTCGTAACATCTAAGGAGGATTTAAATGCACTTTACCCATATATAGGGAGCAGATCAAAAGCCCCCCTTAGAAAACTCCCTAAAAATTTCCTCGCTCTAATCCGTAATATTAATGTTAATGTTAATATTAATGTTAATGTTAATATTAATGTTAAAGTTAATGTTAATATTAATTTTAATGTTAAATTTAATGTTAATTTTAGTATTTAATGTTAATATTAACATTTAACTTAATATTAACATTAATATTAACATTAAATTATGAATTAGAGTGAGAAAATTTTTAGGAGATTTTCTAAGAAAACTTTTGATCCGCTTCTATATATATATATATATATATATATATATATATATATATATATATATATATATATATATATATATATATATATATTCGTGTATAAAAAGACAACCCCTTGCTATACCATTTACGCATGTTCCCTTTTATCTTCCATTTTTATAACATCAATTTCAATATTTAATGAATTAGTTGTTGAGATTATTTCCTTTAACTAATTTTTTTATGTTAAATATTGTCATGATTAAGAAAAAAAATATTAACAGAATATTAACTTTTTTGTTCTTAGTTAATATTTAAATACTAATTGGCTGTTGTTAATAACTAATAATCTTAATACACATGAAATAAAAAAAATAGCCACTTCCGTCTATATATTTTTAAAAAAAAGGAGTATATGATTATGGAGAGTCATACAAATCACCCCGAACATAACTACTTAGCTCATATAAGCCATCTCGAATGGTAGTTTCTATTTCTCCTATTTCTATAGTACAAATTTTCTTGGCGATGATATAGGATAAAAAAATTCTACAAAAAATTCTACATATAGAAATTGGAGATGGCCTTATAATAATTAATAGTGTGCCAATTTCTAATAGAAATTCTTCATATCTAATAAAAATTAATATTAGACCATACATTATTAAATTAATTTTTTTGTTACATAAATAACTAGAGAGTATTTTGATGTGCATACAAACTTATCAACTAGAATAGAAATTAAATCGAAGTACAAATGTACAATGTCAAGTAGGATAGAAACTTAATTTTAGAAATCTCCGTTTACTAAACACAGGATGTGAACAAAAGGTGCCGTGATTACTGAAAGTGTATAATTCCAACAGCCACTTACACCTTACCAAACAACACTATAGGTGTTTGTTGGGCCCAAGAGTGGTCCACAATGGCCCTCTAAATTTCAGCCCAAAAGTTTCTAAACTGGAACCCGAGGGTCCGTCCATCCATGTGCAGAAGACGACACCAAGCTTGTCGTTTATTATTAGAGTTTATAAACCGGAAAAAGTCTGTCGACTATCAAATTTTTATAACTTTCTTACATCTTCTCTCCCCCACTCCTTACACATTAGTCCCATCGGATCTCATCTCCACTCTCACCTCCTGCTACATAGGCTCCACCCGACCCCACCACTTTCCTCTCTCCTCCAATTAAAGTCCGACACGTGACGGTTGTAAGAGGGTTGTATACATTTGGTTATAGGCATAGCAAAGCTCTTATACACCTCTGTAAAATCTCTACGTAGCCAAATAAGAAATTATATAGAATAAGTGGTTGTAAAAATAACTACTTTTTGGAAAATATAATGTTATTCGTACTTCTAAATTGTCCTTCTTATGTGGCAGCTGACGTGACCGTTAATGTGACAGATGATATGATAAATTTTAAAATAAAAATTATAATTAATATTAATATTAATATTAAAATTAATAATATTAAAATTAAAATTAAAATTAAAATTAAAATTAAAATTAAAATTAAAATTAAAATTAACATTAAAATTAAAATGGTTGGATAATTAATTTTTTGGATTAAAATTTGACATGTCAGTTGTGTATTAGATACCACATAATAATATTTAACATGTCATATCAGCTGCCACATAATAAAAAATAGTTTGCAGAAATATTTTGAAGGTACGAATAGCATTATTCTTTTAAAAATCAGAAAGGAAAAAAAAATATTCGGACCACTATACTTTTTAACCAAATTCCAACTAACCAAGTGGTCAAGCATTTTGAACGAGGAAACAGATAATTTTAATTTTAAATGAGAAAAGTAACACAATAATAACAAACAAAATTTCTAAAGTAGCTATCTTTCTCCCTCTCTCTTTATCTTAAAAAAGGAGGAGATTTTCTTGAACATAGAGGAGATGGATAAAAAAAATTATAGAAATTGAATTATAAAACTTGCATAGATAAAAAGTTTAAAAAAAAAAAATCTCAAACGTAAGAGAGGGAGACAGACCTCTCTTCCAGTAAGGTTGTTTGTTATTATTATGTTGTATAGAATTATTTGTTTCGACATCTTAATGGTTAACCAGGGTATTTAGTTGGAATTTGGTTAGAAGATAAAAAAAAAAAAAAAAATTTTTTTATATTCAAGAATATCTGCATGAAGATAGAATATATCCATTATAAAAATTTATAAGGGAGGGAGAAAGATAACTATTTTATTAAATTTCTTTGTTATTATTATTATTATTATTTGAAATGCAAATTTGTTTGTTATTATTGTGTTGTATATTTTATCTCACATAAAATTGAAAATTATTTTTGATTCAAAATATTTGACACGAGCATTTAGTTGAGTATAGTTTTTTTTTTTTTTTGAAAGAAGATTATTGTGGCGAACGCTCCCACCGACCACTCGGACAGCATGCATCTCTCTTAACCACTGGGCTAGAGGTCATTTGCTTTGTTGAGTATAGTTTATATTTGAGGATAACGATAACTATTTTAGATTATATTTTTTTGCTAAATGAATTTTTTTTTGTTATTATTTTATTGTATATTTTTATCTTTTAAATTTAAAAATTATTAAAAAAATTCATTTAAAATAGTTGACAACGATGAGTATTTAGTTAGAATTTGATTAGAAGATATTTAGTTTATATAATATATATATATGACCTCTGGGCTAGTAGTCGAGAGAGATTAATGCGTTCCAAGTGATCGAAAGTTCGAGCCCCAGTGGAGGCGAGTTCGCCACAAGTACCCATTGCTTCATATATATATATATATATATATATATATATATATATATATATATATATATATTTGAAGGAAAGGGTAATTTTATTGATAAATAAATTGTACAAGATTACAAAGTCTCGAGATCTAGTCTCTCACCCACCAATCAACTATTATCCTGACAGGATTTCTACATCCTGCTGGATGTTAGCAGTAACACTAGTTATAGAATAATATTCTGCCTCAAAAATTCTCCGGTTCCTCTCTCGCCATACATGCCAAACTGCAGACAAAAGTCGAATACGGGCTTTGTTGTATATCTCCAGTCCCTGGGTCTTAACCTGGCTAATTCCAGCGACTATATCAAGTAACCCCCTTCCTTGCTCGTGGCTGATACCAATCTCATCACAAAATTTCTTCCAAATGTCGTAAGAGAAGTCACATTGGAAGAAAATATGTTCACACGTCTCATTCACCTGGCAACATAAGGCGCACTCCGTACTTCCCACCTGTACTCCGAAGCGGACAAGTCTATCCCGCGTAAATAACCTGTTTTTGATTGCTTTGAACAGACAAAGCTTCATCTTCATTGCAGCACCTTTGAACCAAACTATCTCCGCCCAGGATACCACTTCTGAATGTTGGCGCAGCTGATCATACATCCATCTGGCGTTGAACTTAGCCTCTTTGGTATTCTCCCAAGTCCAGTAATCCGCTTTAGCCGACGAGTCTCTTGGGACCTGGTCGATCTCCTCGGAGAACCAGCGCCCAACAGAGGAGCGCATGTGGTCCCAGGCTCCGTCCTTCAGTAGCACTTCCACCTTATCCAGACCGCCTATCAGTTCAAATATAGGCCAGCCAAGACGGTCTACCAAGCTGGCGTGTCCGATCCAGGGATCAAGCCACATGCTTGTGGTTGCTCCGTCGTGGATAACCCGACATATTTTCCCCTTCATCCACGGTCTCATACGTAGAATTTGTTTAAAGTTACTGAGTAATTATTGTCAATATTTTGCACCCAGAAATTATTACCTCGTAAGTATCGATTGCGAATCCACTTAGCCCACATGGTATTTTCTTCCAAGAATTTCCAAGCTAGTCTCATCATTGCTACTTCACGTAGAACATGTAGAGAAGGCATACCAACACCCCTTCTTCTTTGGTTTTGTAAAGATCGGCCCACGCTATCTGGTGGACTCCTCCGCGCCATACAAAATTGGCACACATCATTTCAACTATTTTAATAGTCTTTTCCGGGATATAGATAGCTTGTAGCCAGTAATTGATAATGGCCATAATCACTGAACTGATAAGTTCGAGTCTGCCCCCGAAGGACAATAGCTGAGCTTGCCACCCTTCCAACCTGCCTTGAACGTATTGTACTAGTCCCTGGCAGTAGGCGTCTCTAGCATAAGTAATGGATAATGGGATCCCACGATACCTGACCGGTAACTGACCAATCGCAATCTGAAGCCGTTGGGCCAGAGCCTCCTTCCCCGGGCACGTCTTATTAAAGAACACATTGCTTTTGTCCCTGTTCAATTGCAATCCTGAATACCGGCCGAACTCCTCAATTGTATAGTTCAGAGCCTCAATCGAACTCTCCGAAGGCTCAATAAATACCAATAAATCATCCGCATATATGAGATGAGAGATAACCGGATGTATACATCTGTATAGAGGAATTATCTGGCCTCTATGCACGGCAATATCCAACAAACATGTTAAATATTCCATGACAATGGTGAACAAGTACGGAGACAGGGGGTCCCCCTGTCGGAGGCCCCTATTACTTTCAAAATATCCATGCGGTTGACCGTGAATCATAATCGAGAAAGTCGGCGACGTGATGCATTCTCTGATCCTGTCCACCCACCAATCCGTAAATCCCATGCTTCTTAGGATAGTGCAAACGAAGTCTCTATTAACTATATCATATGCTTTACGGAGATCTAATTTTATACACCCCTTCCTACCTCCTGGCTTGTTAAATTCCCGAACCATCTCGTGCACAAGCAAACAGTTGTCCCTAATGGATCGACCCTTGATAAAAGCGGCTTGGTTCTCTGAAATAAGTTCTTGGAGTATCTCCTGCATCCTGTCACACATAACCGAAGTAATAATTTTATAAAGGAAATTGCAACAAGAGATAGGATGAAAGTCTCCCATCTTCGAGGCTCCCTCCATCTTTGGAATGAGGGTCAGGAACGTGTGATTGAGCTCCTTCAGAAGACGCCCATTTTTGAAGAAATCATGAACCACTTCTAGCACCTGGAATTTGATCTGATTCCAATGGAGTTTATAAAATGCTGCATTAAAGCCGTCTGGTCCCGGGGCTTTATTAGAGTCAGCCTTCATGACAATTCGCTCCACTTCTTCCATACTGATGAGTCGGCTCAGCTTTCCGTTGCCAAATTCAGTGACTATTTTCTTGCAAATGATCTCCGGGAATACTTCCACATAGGATCGTTGGTTATACAGGTCTTTGTAATAGTCGATGGCCTCATCGGTAATATTTTTATCACCTGTAATTGTTGGAGTGGGTGGGGTTCCCAACCTATGTGAAGAAGACCCCGGAGTGCGACGAGCGCCGTCCGATGTCGGAGAAGCTCGGGAAGTAGGCGACGGAGTTGCTGCTGTTGCTGCTGGAGCTGCTGGAAGCAGGGGATCCGAGTTCGGGTCGAACTCGGTCCCATGGCGAGTTCGGGCCGAACTCGGTCTGGCCGTTCCAGGGTTTGGCCAGTAGGTGCTGGTTGCCCCACACAGAGTTCTGGCCGAACTCTGTGTCGTCGGGGGCTGAAGCAATTTTCAGGATGAGTTTTCATCATTGGATCTAATCCAACGGTCCAGGTTGGTTGCGGGATTAGGGAGATATATTGAGTTTTCTCAACCCTAATTTATTATCGTATTATCGCATTAGACAACACAAGTTTGAGAGAGAGAAGGAGGCAAGAGTGCCATTACAACTTCGGAGAAGAAGGCGGAGGATTGAAGGTCGTTTTCGAAAGAGATCGTGTTTCGGGTAATCTCTACTCGTCGTTTTCGCTCATCGTAGCCTTGTAATCATTGTTCTTATCTCTGAGTGTTGTGGGGATCCGATTTGGATCGGGAGGAGTTTGTAGAGGGTGTAATTCTTCTATTCCATTAGTGGAGGCTTTTCAGGGTTGGACTCCGATCGTCCCGTGGTTTTTACCGCAAGGGTTTCCACGTCAAAAATTCTCTGTGTCTGCGTGATTGTTTTCGTGTGGCTATTTTTGGGTTCGTGCGTTGTATTGCTCGGTCCTCTCGCAGGTACTCTCCAGTTTAGGGAAAGGTTTCCGCGTTTCTTTCCCAACAGAGTGGTATCAGAGCTTTGGGTTCAAAGGGTGTCAGGAGTTGACAGAGGAACCAGAGAGGAGAGATGGACACGAAGCCGGTGCGCATGGTGAACCTTAATGGCACAAACTATCATTATTGGCGGAGCAAGATGAAGGATTTGCTATTTGTCAAGAAGCTGCATCTACCTGTGTTTGCAACCGAGAGGCCCAGTGATAAATCCGAGGAGGACTGGAAGTTCGAGCACATACAGGTGTGTGGGAACATACGGCAGTTTGTTGATGAGAACGTGTACAACCACGTTGCCAATATTGAGCATGCGAAGACGTTGCGGGATAAGCTGGAATCCTTGTATGCGAAGAAGACCGGGGTAAACAAGTTGTTCCTGATCCGAACGATGATTGGTCTGCGGTACAAGGATGGGGCGTCTATTTCGGATCACTTGAGTGAGTTCCAGGGCATGGTTGACCAGCTGTCTTCTATGGGAGTCAAGTTCGACGACGAAGTTCAGGGACTGTGGCTGCTGTGTACATTGCCAGACTCATGGGAGACCGTACGAGTATCTATGATCGCTTCTGCTCCAGAGGGCGTGGTCAGTCTGGAGTTTGCCAAGAGCAGGGTGTTGAATGAAGAGATGCGGAGACGTTCTCAGGGCACTTCATCCACATCCCACCACTCAGAGGCATTGGTTTCAGAGAGCCGCGGACGGGGCAAAAGCAGGTGTCCAGGTGGTGGCAGAGACAAGAGCAGGGGGAAGTCCAAGGGTCGTTACGAGGACTCAGAGTGTTACCATTGCGGTAAGAAGGGCCATATCAAGCGGAATTGTTTCGCTTGGAAGAGAGAGAAGAAGGGCGACAAGGGGAAGCAAGAGGAGAACACTACAGCGGCGGCCTCGGTGCATGGAGGCGATGTGATCGTCGTAGGTGATGAGGTCATTACTAACCTCGCCTGCGATGATAATTCTTGGCTGGTGGACTCAGGGGCTTCAGCATATGTATCTCACAATCGGGCACTGTTTGCCACTTACACGACAAGCGACTGTGGCGTGTTGAAGATGGGCAACGGAGATGTGTCGAAGGCGATTGCCATTGGAGATGTGCATTTGAGAACGAAGACGAGTGCGGTTCTTGTTCTCAAGGATGTTCGTCATGTCCCTGATATCCGTTTCAACCTGGTGTCGGTTGGAAGGTTGGATGACGAGGGATTCTTCAGTCTCTTCGGGAACAGTCAGTGGAAGCTTTCCAGAGGTTCGTTGGTGATTGCCAGAGGAAGCAAGAAGTCCGGTCTCTACTATATGGAGGGGAGCGCAGAGGGGGCACAGGAGGTGAACGCAGTCAGTGATGCGTCTACCGAGTTGTGGCACAGGCGGCTCGGCCATATCAGCGAGAAGGGGATGAGCTACTTGGTGAACAGGAAGGTGATTCCAGGGCTCAAGTCTACAAAGTTGGAGAAATGCACGCACTGTTTAGCTGGGAAGCAAAATAGGGTATCTTTCCAAAGTCACCCAAGTTCGAGAAAGTCGGCGTTGCTCGAGTTGATTCACTCGGATGTCTGCGGTCCTATGAAGGTAAAATCTCTTGGTGGTGCTTCTTACTTTGTGACTATTATTGATGACTGTTCCAGGAAGGTTTGGGTCTATGCCTTAAAGACCAAGGATCAGGTGCTGCCTACTTTCAAGGAGTTTCAGGCCTCTGTTGAAAGGGAGACGGGCAAGAAGTTGTTGTGTGTTCGGTCCGACAATGGCGGCGAATACATCGGTCCCTTTGATGCGTATTACAGAGAGCAAGGGATACGACACCAGAAGACTCCGCCAAAGACACCTCAGCTCAATGGTGTAGCGGAGCGCATGAACAGGACACTGATGGAGAGGGTACGGTGTTTGCTGTCAGAAGCAAACTTGCCGGGCAGTTATTGGGGTGAGGCTCTTCTCACAGCTGCTTATATTATTAATTTGTCTCCTAGTGCTCCTTTGCAGGGTGATGTGCCTGACAAAGTATGGTACGGCAAAGAGCCGTCATACAATCACCTGCGGGCGTTTGGTTGTAAGGCCTTCGTGCATGTACCGAAGAACGAGAGGACCAAACTTGAGCCGAAGACGAGGCGATGCGTCTTTGTCGGCTACGGTCGGGATGAGTTTGGCTATAGACTCTACGACCCAGTGGAAGGAAAGCTCTACAGAAGCAGGGACGTGGTGTTCGTCGAGGATCAGACCATGACCAACACTCAGGATTCCGAGACGCCTTCTGAGGCTGAGGAATTGTCTGAGTTAGAGTCATTTCGCTTCGAGCAGTTTCCAGAGGACATCGCAGAGGATCCAGTTATGGTGGAGCCGGTACATGGAGTAGCTCCCAACCTTGATCATCAGCCTGCTGATGGTGGTCAGGGTGTCCCTCAGGAGGATGAGCATGCCGGAGAGGTAGTTCCTGAAGGGAAGGAGGCTGTCGGTATACAGCCAGCATCAGTGGCTCCACTGAGAAGGAGCGACAGAGAGCGTCGACCATCTACGAGATACTCACCGGATGAGTATGTGCTATTGACTAACGGGGGAGAGCCCGAAAGTTTCGTAGAGGCTATGGAAGACGAACACAGACAGGAGTGGATGGAGGCTATGCAGGAGGAGATGAGTTCCTTGCACACCAATTTCACTTATGATCTGGTGCGGTTGCCAAAGGGCAAGAAGGCTTTGAAGAATCGATGGGTGTTCAGAGTGAAGCAGACGGAAGATGCTACTCGCCCTTGATACAAAGCGAGGCTGGTAGTCAAGGGCTACGGTCAGCGGAAAGGCGTGAATTATGATGAGATCTTTTCGCCTGTCGTCAAGCATTCGTCTATCCGGGTGGTGCTAGCGTTAGCAGCCAGTTTCGACTTGGAGGTCGAGCAGATGGACGTGAAGACGGCATTCCTCCACGGTGATCTTGAGGAGGAGTTGTACATGGAGCAGCCAGAGGGATTCTGCGAAAAGGGCAAGTCACATTTGGTCTGCCGGTTGAGAAAGAGCTTGTATGGTCTGAAGCAGGCTCCGAGGCAGTGGTACAGAAAGTTTGAGTCATTTATGGGGGAGCATGGTTATGCACGGACGACGTCGGATCATTGTGCATTTGTGAGGTATTTTGCCGATGATGATTTTATCATTTTGTTGCTCTATGTTGATGATATGCTATTAGTGGGTCGGAATGCCACTAGGATAGCGGAGTTGAAGCGCCAACTGGGCGCGACCTTCTCTATGAAGGATTTGGGCACAACGAAGACTATTCTTGGGATGGAGATCAGCCGAAAGAGAGAGTCCAAACTGCTACACTTGTCCCAAACGAAGTACATTCACCGGGTACTTCAGCGTTTCGGGATGGACGGGTCGAAGAAAGTGAGTTCCCCCCTCGCGGCTCACTTTAAGCTCACTGAGGAACAGTGTCCATCTACCGAGGACGAAAAGGAAGATATGGAGCGGGTTCCATATACCTCAGCTGTGGGAAGCCTGATGTATGCTATGGTGTGTACGAGGCCAGATATTGCTCATGCAGTTGGTACGGTTAGCAGGTATCTTTCAAATCATGGAAGGGTACATTGGAGTGCGGTCAAGTGGATTCTACGTTATCTTCAGGGTACTGCTGGTTGGAGACTTTCCTTTGGTGGTGACGAGCCGAAGCTGGTTGGGTATACCGACGCTGATATGGCTGGAGATGTAGACACGAGGCGATCGACTTCGGGCTACGTGATGATGTTTGCGGAAGGAGCAGTATCGTGGCAGTCACCGTTGCAGAAGTGTGTTGCCTTGTCGACGACAGAGGCAGAGTACATTGCGGCGACGGAGGCTTGCAAGGAGCTGTTGTGGATGAAGAAGCTGCTGTAGGAAATGGGACTGAAGCAAGAGCAGTATACTTTGCTTTGCGACAGTCAGAGTGCGATCCACCTTGTGAAGAATCAGACGTTTCATAGCCGGTCCAAGCACATCGAGACCCGGTATCATTGGATACGGGATGTGGTTGAGAAGAAGGACGCGGAGCTTGAGAAGGTGCATACAGACGACAACGGAGCTGATATGTTCACGAAGATTCTATCAAGAGGGAAGTTTGAGTACTGCAGGCAGGTCGTCGGGATGACGGCGTCCTCTCCATAGTTGTGAAGGGGGAGATTTGTTAGAGTGGGTGGGGTTCCCAACCTATGTGAGAAGACCCCGGAGTGCGACGAGCGCCGTCCGATGTCGGAGAAGCTCGGGAAGTAGGCGACGGAGTTGCTGCTGTTGCTGCTGGAGCTGCTGGAAGCAGGGGATCCGAGTTCGGGCCGAACTCGGTCCCATGGCGAGTTCGGGCCAAACTCGGTCTGGCCGTTCCAGGGTTTGGCCAGTAGGTGCTGGTTGCCCCACACAGAGTTCTGGCCGAACTCTGTGTCGTCGGGAGCTGAAGCGATTTTCAGGATGAGTTTTCATCATTGGATCTAATCCAACGGTCCAGGTTGGTTGCGGAATTAGGGAGATATATTGAGTTTTCTCAACCCTAATTTATTATCGTATTATCGCATTGGACAACACAAGTTTGAGAGAGAGAAGGAGGCAAGAGTGCCATTGCAACTTCGGAGAAGAAGGCGGAGGATTGAAGGTCGTTTTCGAAGGAGATCGTGTTTCGGGTAATCTCTACTCGTCGTTCTCGCTCTTCGTAGCCTTGTAATCATTGTTCTTATCTCTGAGTGTTGTGGGGATCCGATTTGGATCGGGAGGAGTTTGTAGAGGGTGTAATTCTTCTATTCCATTAGTGGAGGCTTCTCAGGGTTGGACTCCGATCGTCCCGTGGTTTTTCCCGCAAGGGTTTCCACGTTAAAAATTCTTTGTGTCTGCGTGATTGTTTTCGTGTGGCTATTTTTGGGTTCGTGCGTTGTATTGCTCGGTCCTCTCGCAGGTACTCTCCGGTTTGGGGAAAGGTTTCCGCGTTTCTTTTCCAACAGTAATTTTATTCCCCTGTGCGTCCATGAGATTATCTATACTGTTCCTGTGTTGGCGAGCGCGGATGATAGAGTGGAAGAACTTCAAACATCGATCTCCCTCCTTTAGCCAGTTGCACTTTGCCCTTTGTTGGAGTCTCACTTCATCTTAAAATCGGCACCGGCGAATCTTCTCTTACACTCGAATTTCACGGGCCGCGAGATCAGAACCTGTTGGATTAGTTTGCAACATGTTTTGCAACTCTAGAAGCTCCCGCTCTAGTATCTCTAACTTGGCTACCGGCTTTGTCTTATTCCATGCCTTCAACGCACATTTGATTAGTTTAGGTTTATGCACAAGTTGGAATTGTATATTACCTGGAACCTCTTTGGATAGAACATTATTAATCACATTATGGTACCCTTCCTCTTGCGGCCAGGAGTTGCAGAATCTGAAGGGACGACGGCGGCGAGGCTGGGTAGCAACCATGCGAATCAATAGAGGGGTGTGGTCGCTCGTACCTCTCTGTAGACCTTCGGAACGGCTAAACGGAAATGTCTCGATCCACTTGGAGTTGCAAATGGTCCTGTCCAGTTGACAGGATATCCGGTTTGACACCGAACTGTTGTCCCACGACCAGAGATGACCAGATTTAGTTAAAGTAGTTAAGCCCGAACTGAGCAAGCAGTCTTGGAAATCTGCCAGGATGGCTGATGGCACCACTCGACCACCCCTCTTTTCGTTCTCCGAGAGGATAGCATTAAAATTGCCGCTAATGATCAGGGGGAGCTGATCAGCCACCTTAGCTATCATTTTTATGATCTCCTCCCATAGCTGGTAACGCCGCCTTCTATCATTATGTCCGTAGACTGCTCCTACCATACATCGAAATCCACCTTTGTTACTAAGTTCGATAACTATGAGTTGTTCGGAGAGAAACTCGATCTGACCCGACCAATTACGGGTGTCCCACATGACCCAAATATGAGCCATCTCACATAACTGTAGATTGTGAACTGCTTCCCAATGATTGGGAACTCTCCTGGATAGCTTCTTCGCCGATTTGATCTTGCTCTCTAGAATAGACACAATGCTGCACTTATTCCGCCTTACCACATCCAAGATCTCCCGCCACTTCCCTATGGATTTCGCCCCGCGAACATTCCATGTAATGGCCGACATTTAAGAATCGTGTTGGATGTCCGATTCCCTCATCTCACTCCCCCTGGGACAAGTCGGGGGGTCAGATTGTGCATTCTCTTGGTTCCCATTACCCGGATTACCTGCACCATTATCCCGGATCATAAGAGTCCACTTTGAATTGACCGTTGCTAACGTCTTCCCGTGGCTTCCCGACCCGAGGTCGACCTCCTTTTGTCCTTCCTCATCTTCTTGATCTTCTAATCTCCTCCTGGCTCTACTACTAGGATCCTCATGGTCTTCTCTCTGGTTAACTTGGGTGCGTTGATTTCCCCCATCGATGGTGCTTTGATATTTAGCTTGAGGTGTAACAGTGACTAAGGCGCGTTCAAGGCTTGGCCCCTTCGAGCGCTCGGGTTCCGGCCCCTGTCTTTTCCCAAGTATCGACTGGTTGTTGGCACCCCTATTTTCGTCAACTCCCCCATCGTTGGTCACCTGGTCCATGGGACTATCCTCCTCCGTCTCCTTGTTCAGAATTTCGTCTTCATGGTTGGTGTCTACCGCCATGTTAGTTTCCTCCCTTGCTTGTGGGCTATCTTTGTTCTTCTGATTCCCTCCGCTATCGTCCTCTTTTGGCTGATCAAGGCAGTTGGCCTTCATATGTCCAAAACATCTACAGTTGGCGCATGCCGGAGGAACCCATTCATACTCTACTTCCTGTGACAACCACTCCCCGTTAGGAAGTACCAGATCTATCTTTCTTGGAAGTGTATCCATTGCCGTGATTTCCACGAAGATCTGCGCATAAGAGAGTCTTTGCCTTCTCGTCGTGAGAGTATCAGTACGAATTGGTTTGCCCACCATGCTAGCCAACTTCATTATGGAAGGATTACTCCATAATTGGGGGGATAGCCAGGGCAAACGTATCCAGATCGGAACCGTAGTAAGACGATCCTTCTCGAAGTTGGACTCCGGAAACCACCATTTTAGAACCACCAGACGGCCATCAAACGTCCAGGGGCCACCCTCCAAGATCCGTTCCAAATCCTCCGCATAAGCAAATTTGATGAAGTAGAACCCGTTCTCCCTCGAGAAAATTTCCATCTCACCTTTGGGACGCCAGACCCTATGCGCGTATGCTCTCAACTGGCCATAGAAGGGCCGATTCCCCATTACGTACACAATCAGCGTGTTCCTCCAATATTCCGTAGTTTCCTGTATGTCTTCTTTTGTTATCTCTCCAACTCTCGACCCATTGATAATACTAGGTTCGACGTACTGTAAATCTACTTCCTCCTGCACTGGTGCCGGGCGACAGATTTCAACCCATAAAACTGGTTTGGAGTTTGGGGGACGTCTTTCCTCCGTCTCGTGGCTAGATACCAATGGTTCCTTCCCTTTGTTTCTTTCATTGCTGCTTTTGTATTGTTCATCGCCTCGTGGAAACCCTAATCCCTCTTCTCTGTATCGACTGGTCGTGGGGCGAGACCCTTGTCGCTGCAGATGCGTCGCCTTGGGACGTTCCTCCCTCCGGGGCCATTGCGGTCGGCCCCCCCGGAATTTGGCCGGCCGCCTGACGAACCCATCTTTGATCCGTAGTCTTAGGTTTCCTTCGACGTTCCACCGTCGTCCACCCCCCGGCTACGTCCCTGGGCGCTTCGTCCTCGTCTTCATTGTTCCCTTCCTCACGATTGCTCCCGCCTCCTCTCCCGGTGGCAGCGCCAGGATCGCCTTCGTTTCGAGGATGCCCTAGCGCCGACCGCATGTCTCTTTCATATATATATATATATATATATATATATATATATATATATATATATATATATATATATGAAAATTCTTCAATACATCCATCCTAAAAATTTGTATCGATACATCCCAAATTTGAATCGTTGGATGTTGATCCAATGGTTTCTTACTAAATGAGTTTTCTTGGACTATTAATAGAGTAGGGAACATCATTTAATACAGTTTTTGACTTTTAACCTCTTGGTAACTTGCTAGTGTAGGTTATTATTGACTTCAATTTTTTCAATGAACACCCTAAATTAACTCATATTTACTTTCTTTAAGGAATATTTTGGTGTGTCATGCGTATTGAATGTTATATTAAACCGGAAGAAATATGCTTCTTAGAATTTTTGATATAAATAAGATAAATTTTCCTCCAAATTATCAAAGTTTATAGACATTGGACTCAAGGAACGAAGTTCGTAAAACTTGTACATAGAGAAACGAGCGTGTTTCTCTTTATGTTCTCAAATCTTCTATTATATAAAGAGGTTTCAAAATGTTTCAAAAATGAGCCGTCTAAACCGTATGAATATCATGGACCTTTTTATTTTAAAAAAAATTATCGAAGATATAAAAGTTAAGGGTCCGTTTGGATAAGTTTTCTGAAAACAATTTTCTAAGAAGAAGTTATAAAATCGTTTTCTAGATATACAGATTCTTATTTTGCATTTGGTTACTTCCAGCTGAAAAATAATTTTAAAAACAAAAGTTAAAAAATTTTGTTTGCTAAAAAAATTGTAGAAAATAATTTTTATAAAATAATTCTTAAAATATATGTATTATGTGTCCTCCACCATATCTGACACTATTGTTCAAGCCATCCAGATCCAACTGGTTTCGTGTCTATGCAAGAATAGATCCAGATGGACGAAGCCAATTGGTAATTCCTCTGTTAACAAAATGAAAAATAGATGAATAAAAAAAATTACGAATAAAACTTTCTCTTATTTAGTCTGTACAAATATCTTTTTAAAAACTAAATTTAAAATTGTTTAAAAACTAAATTTAAAGAGAAAGAAATATCTGAAAATATTTAAATTGTTTAACAAATTTTAGTTCAAATATATTTAAATATTTGAACTATTTTAACAGTATCATAAATATATTTATCCATAACAAATTATAAGAAAATTTTAATTATTTTTTTACAAAATTTATTTAAAATATAAATATATATACAACAAATTTTAAATTTAGTTTAAATATTAAATTGTTTTGTGATAAGATTCGAAAGAAAGAAAGAAAATAATTTAACGTGCAACGCACGTGTATCTTCTAGTTATGCGTAAAATGTCCAACCTAAGGGCATATAAGCGTAGACAGTTGGGAGAGAACAATTTGGTAAAAAAATTGCACAATTCTTAAACATTTTATTTTACATTTTTTAATTATCTTTATTTTAGTGTCATAATTTTCTATGATAGGTAAAAAAAATTATCTTTCCATTGGATGCTTTTCTTATAATTTCTTTTTTTAGTTTATTCACGTACAATGTTGTATATAGTATATGTATATATAGTTATAATGTGAAAATATAGTTTACATCTTAAAATATTCAAAAAAAAAAGTGAGTGAGTTAAGATTTGAATAGTCCTCCTAAATCAAGCCCACCCCAATCAAAGTTTGGATCCCCCCTTTGTGCTAATGTATTTTGGAGTTGTCGTACATAGAAGAAATGATTGTTGAGTCATTTAAGATTATGTCACCAAGTTTTTCAAGTTTTTCATGTTCAATGAATCACTTTGCGTCATTTACATGCTATCATTTTAGGGCTTGTTTTGATAAACCATATTTGGAGCTGGATTTTAGGATTTTATGTGTTTGGAATCAAATCCATGGAATCCTATGTTTGGTTGGAGATGGATTTGGATATGGAAAGTATGACCAAATCCAAAATTTGGATTTGGATGAAAGAAAGTTGAATTTGGGAGGAATAAGTTAGTTATTATTTAATAATTTCGTTGTTCTATTAAATAAATAATTAATTAATTAATATCGTGTAATAATTAGTTTATTTTAAAAAAATATTTAATTTATAGTTAATTAAAAATTAACTAATACTTGATAAAAAACTAGTCATTATTATTATTTTAAAAATTAACTATTTTAGAATTAATAGCTAGTTATTATTTTTATAAAAAAATAAACTAATAGTTAATTATCATAATTATAATCAAAATTAATAACTAAAAATTTATTATTTAATATTTTACAATAATCTTAATTAACAATTAATAACTTCATAATTATAATCATAATTACAATAATTTTTTAATTATAACTATAATCATAATTAATAATTTATGAATTAATATCCAATTATAATCATAATTAATAATTTATCAGTCTTATTATAATCTTAATTAATAATTTGTTAATTATAATTTTAATATAATCTTAATTAATAATATTTTAATCATAACTATAATCATAGTTAATAATTTATAATTTAAAATAATTTAAAATAATATTTTATTAATCGTTATTATAGGTCTTAATTAATAATTTATTAATCATAGATATTATCATAATTATTTATTTATTAATTCTAAATATAATTATAATTCTAATATTTAATTAATAATTATTTTATTAGTTTTAAATTAATATCGAATTATAATTATAATTAATAAATTATTAGTCTTATTACAATTTTAATGTTAGTTTTAATTCTAATGTTAATTTTAATATTAGTATCAATATTAATGTATTTTTATTTAAATTTTAACTATTTTTTAGTTGTAAATTTAAATTTAATTTTACTCTTAAATCAAAATTTAATTTTAAATTTAAATTTAAAATTTGCCACGTGATCAATTGAATTTAGGGGTGTGCACATATGGGTCAAACCAACCGCATTGAACCGAACCAAACTTCTACCACAAATTAGGTGGGAGTTTGGCTCGGACTCGGTTTCGTTTAAACTCGTATGCTAAAACTAGTCGAGCTCGATCATTTCGCGTGTGTAATCGAACCGAGTTTAAACACCATTTTTGAGTACGTACTAGCATGTAACAATGATACGTGTTAATGATAGTTATTAATAAAAGAAACTATTGAAATAGAAACTTGTTGATTTGATCAATTGAATTAGGAAATTTTACAGATATGGATCAAATGGGCCGCATCGAACTATATCAATCCGAACCGATTGGCTATCAATCGAACAGATGGTCTCGTAACATTAACGTTAATATTAATATTAGTTACAATATTAATGTAAAAGAAATCATGTTAATATTAATATTAGTTTCAATATTAATGTAAAAGAAATCATGATAATATTAATATTCATTTTTTTTACAAGGGATTTTTTTAATTTAAATTTTAACTATTTTTTAATTGTAAATTTAAATTTACAACATGCTTTAATATTAAATGAATAAATGATATTGAGATTAGATTGACCATGGTTTAATATTTTTCTCAATAGGATAGTGGGTTCATGATATTCATTAAAAGTCAAAATAATGATATTTGCTTAAATTTTTGATTAATGATATTAGAATTAATATATAAATTCGAATAAACTTTGGAAAATGATATTAAAAATACTGTAAATATTATCAAGATGGTTAATATGACAAAATGTCACAATAAAAAAAATCCGTTCTCTAAGAAAATATTATCATTAGAAAAGTAAAAAAATATTATCGTTAAAAAACCAAAACATATTTTTAAAAAAATAATAAGTGAGCAGTAGACTTTCAATGCAACTTAAAAAAAAAAAAATAATGAGTGAAATATGCGTTAAAAAAATAAATAAATTAGTGAGCAACATGCATTAAAAAATCAAAAAAAAAATAATGATCCAGAAACTGTAGCTGGAATAGGCTACCATAAATTTGGGTAAACTAGAAGTGAATTAACCTATATAAAAAAATAAATAATTTATATGAAATTTTTTTTGGGTGAGTTCTAGCCTACCCCAACCAAAGTTTGGATCCGCCTTTGTGCTAATCTGAGTTTTCTAGCATAATGGTATTGGAGCAGACATCCGAAGAGGCCAACAAGGTTGAACCTCCTAATTGTGTGTGTGCGTAAAATTTAAATTAATAATAATAATAATAATAATAATAATAATAATAATAATAATAATAATAATTTATTATTTATGATAATTTTATTTTAATAATGCTAGTATATATTTAGGTGTATTGTATGCATTTTTACAAATTGAAAAGAATAAATAATATTTTTTAAACATTTTTACTAATTTAGAAGCAGTTCCTTAATTTTTACTACTTGAGAAGACCAAACAATCACCCTTTAATTTTTTTCCCATATACCTAATTTTTTGAACAATAATTTATTCGCTAAAGCCTTAACTTTTCTTATTATATAATAATATAGATTTGACAATTGTTTGATTTTTAAAATTTTTAATATTATTGTGTTTTATTATACCAATGGACGAGTTCACCATTTAAGTCTGTCCCATTTAAAAATTTCTCAACTATGACTGAGATAATATTATTTAAAAAAAATCATTATCAAAAATAAAACATTATTAAGCTATTTTAGATTCTTTTTTGCCATTATATGATATTGTCACACCTCGATTTCGAAGAATCGATAGTCGTCCCCGTACGTGATGCCGTGCGAACCTAAGTTGCGATCGCACAAGGTATAGTCATAAGGTTATCTGAAACACAACATCAAATAGAGCACCCAGAAAAATTGAACAACACATTTGAAATAGAAGAAACTTTTGTTTTCATTGATAATAAAACATCATTTACATGACTCCATTACAATCATTGCTGCGCAGGCTACAACATGACTTGATACAAAATGAACGCTGATGAGATAGTCGTTCCATACTTTACATTCCCATTTACAACATAAAATTTTCAAAGACCTAGAATCGTGGGGAGTCGAGATATCATTTCTTCTAGACTGAGTGTAGAGTCTTCAAAAGGATCAAACAAGCCTTCAACGCACGGACGAGGCTTCAAATGTACTTACGTCGCCTTGAGCTTAAGTGGCACGCCCTTCTTGGTTCAGGGTACCTGTAACACCCAGTTTTCTGAAATTGAGATATTTTAAAAATTTATTATTTTTATTATTAAATAATGGTGATTTAGTCATGTTATGAATTTTGGTGATTTTTAGATAGTTTAAAACTATTTTCTAAGTCATGGCTTATGACTTTGGTTAACTACTAGTGTAACCCTAATGTAACCCTAGAGATTATATGACTTAGAGACTAACTATGACCATATGAGCCTAACCATGTGATTAGGATATCAAATTACCACTTTTTAGTCAAAATGGAATTTTGGTAATTTATTAGAATTTATTTGGATTTATGTAATTTATTATTATTTAATTAGTTGTTAAGTGTCATGTTAGCTCCTAGTTTAGTTTAGCACTAATCTAGAGGTTAGCAACTAACCTAGAAGACTAAGTAGAGGATGTTAGCTTTATGTATAAATACCTAGTTAGATAATATCTAGATATTAACTTTAAGGATATTTCCTAGAAACCTAAATATCTATCTACCTAGTCAAAGCCTTAGGAACTAAGTTAGCAAGGTGGAGGGAACCCTAATATCTACCCATACCCTTCCCATGGCAGCCAACCCATACCCCTTCCATATAAACACACCCCCCCTTCATTCATGCCTCATTTCATTACCCCTTAAAACCTAGTTTTCCCTACAACTTCAAGACCTCACTCCTTAGCCATTTTAACTCCAAATTGAGCCTAGTTTCTTGCATTGGAACCCCCTACTATTGAGGATGCTAAGGGAGGCTAGCTAGCAAGGTTTTCAAGACATTTGGGCATCATCATTTGAAGAGGACACCCCCCTACTTTGGTGTTTTATTGAGGTCTTCCACTCAATAGGTAACATGCCCTAAAACCTATTAATATTGTGTTTTATCTTCATGGTTGCATGCATATAGGTATACCCTAGCTGTGGGTCAAGTTTTATAGGAAATAGGTTTGGTTTGGTGTCCGTATCGGACAAGTATCTGTGTGTTTAATTAAGTGTTTGGTGAAATGTCACTTAGAAATAAATGTAGTTATTTTCTAAAACAAATTGCATTTTTGGGTAGCCCTTAGCATGCTAGACACGAAACCCTAGGACTGAGCACGTTATCGTGTCGTGTCCGTATCCAAAACGGACACGAATACACTGTACACACACATACACTATGTCCTGCTGTTCGAGCCCCATTTCTCACTGTACACAACACTTCGACACACCAAATTTGGTGGACACGTAGGGGCCATGACTGACATGTCAGCCCCCAAGTGCCATGTCACCTCGTGTCGTGTCGGACGAGGAATCCGATACGTACTGACCACACACTACACTGCACACAGTGTTAAACACGCACTGACACAGCCTTCGTGTCGTGTCTAGACACGACGTGGACACAAAGTGTCAGGCCTAAACCCTAGCCCTAGACCTAGGCTACACCCTGACACAAGCACGACACGTATCCATGCGTGTGTCGTGTCCACGAGGCTCTGTCCTCGCTGCACGAGACCGTACCATGCTCGCGTTCAGTCCCCTGCTGCTCGGGGCTCACGTAGGACACGACACGACACGTGGAGGGGTGACACTTGGTGGACACGAGGGGGCAATGTCTATGAACATGCCCCCCAAGTTTCGTGGCTTCTAGTGTTGTGTCGGACACGAATTCGTGTGTGCATCGAATTTATACTGACAGCACACACGGGGATTTGGGCTCTGATACGGACTCGGACACGACACTGTACGACACTTGGACACGTTTCAAGCTGTAGGACACCTAGACCAACCCTAGGCAAACCTAGGGACACGACCACGAGACACATGGACACGTGTGTCGTGTCCTACACACGTGTGCACCTTTGTACGACACAGTGCACTGTCTAGTTACCCGATTTAGGATTTTTAGTGTTTGACACATCATATTGTGTCGTGGTGTCGTGTCAGGCACTTAGGACACTAAGGGACACTGGAGGCTAGTGTTACCAACCACTGGTATCGAGCCTTAGTCGAGTTTTGGTTCAAATTTAGGTTTACCTAATTTCGAGTGAACAGTATTTCCAGTTTGGGTTTTTTTTGGGTATTTTTCTGATTTCTAAATCGAATTTCAATTCAATTTTAGTGTGTATATACATGAATATTTGTGCATATATATATTGTATATGTAAGTATATGTGTATGTGTGTGTGTATGTGGGTATGGGAGAGTATATATACATGTATATATGTAGGAATGGGTATATGTATATATGCATATATGTATGTGTGTGAGTTGGGTTCCTTTCTCAGTTTTCCTGAGATCAACTCCCCCCTTGCTGTCATGACCCCCATCACCCCCACTCTCACACTCCTTTATTCATACACACTCTCACTCTCCTTTCTCTCTCTCTCTATATATGTAGTATACATATATATATATATATATATATATATATATATATATATATAGTATTATATATAGTGTATCATATATATATATATAGGTATTATATATATAGAGGGGTTATATGTGGGTATTATATATATAGTTGGATATATATGTAGGTTATATATAGGTGAGAATATATGGTATTAGATATATATTGTATAGATGTATGGCTATAGACACCTATATGAGATACCTATACATGGTATCTCGTTACACTAGCCTATAGCCTATGGTTAGTGAGTTTGGAATTGACCAATAGGCTTAGTAGACCTAGGTTGACTAGCAAGTTGACCCTTGTTGACCATTGTTGACCAAAGTCAACTATAGGTCAACCTTGACCTAGAATTGACTTAGATGGACTTTAAGGGACTAGTTTGACTAAGTTGACTAAATCATAGACTACTGACAAATTGGTTTAGGTTTGACCATGTAGGTTATGTGGATAGTCCTAAGTAGATTAAGATATGTATGGGGTTAAGTGAGATACTTAGAGTTGAGTCATGACTTGAGTTGGAGTATGGAATTAGCTTGATTATAGGATTAAGGTTGGTATTATATATATGTATTTATGTGTGATATACTTTGTATAGATAATTGGTTATACCTTAACATTGTGGTATAGTATCTTAGGTATCCTAAGACATGTTAGCCTATGTTTGGTTTTGAGTTAACCTTATAGAGTTTGACTTAGATAGTTGACCATTGACCTAATTACCTTGTTGACTAGTCTATGTTTAACCAAAACCTTAGTTAGTCTAAGATTGACCTAGACTTTGACCTAGCTTGACCATGTTGACTAGTATTGACTAGTCTGACCATTGTTGACCAAACCCAAGATAACTTAACTAGTTTGACTAGAATGTTTGACTAGAGTTGACCAAAGGTTGATTTAACCTAAATTTGACTAACCTAGACTAGTTTGACTTTGTATGACTTGGTTTAACTTCTTGTGACCTAGTATGACTTAATTTGACTTAGTTTGACTGAAGAGTTGACCAAGTTTGACTTTGACCTAGATTGGCTTAGAAATCATGTAGATTGTATTGTATCTTACATTTACCTTCATATTAGACATGTCATAACTGTATTACTCTATTTTAGGACATTGTGACCCTGGTACAGACATCTGATATTACACTACTCTTTTCAGAGTATCAGGCGAGTACATTCTCTGATAGTTCTCTCATTTATTTGTCAATTACTATATTTCAGTTCTAGTTAGTTCTATGTGATTCTCTGTATCAATACGTATGGATATTTTTGGATTCATGTATTGACACATACCTTATTTGCTGGCCTCTATTACTGGAGTCATTGGAATCATTCCGGAATCATTTCTGGAATCATCATGTATTGGCCGGACTCATCTCGATTCTTTTGTCGATTTTGGATTCACTTGCTGGGCGGGGAAATATTGAGTAAGACATGTAGACATACCCCAAATCCGGAATCTCCTACTGGAATCTACCGGAAGCATAGCCATCTCTTGCCCGATCAGTGAGAGATGTGCCTGATACCTACAGCCGTTTACATGTCAACTTCGGTATTTTAAAACACACTGTTAGATCATAGTTGGACTCACCCTGGATTCATTGATCACTGTTGGACTCATCTTGTATCGGAAATCATCTGGTATCGGATTATATGGACTGGACTCACACTGGAATTATATTAGACCTATATCGTACTGTCTGGACTCATACATGTTATTCTAGTTCAGTTAGCTTTTATTACAGTCTTCATTGCCATGATTCTTCTCTTGTTTTAGTTACCTTTCTTTTCTTGTATCTTACTGTTTCTCTATGCCATCATTACCTGTATAAAACTGCCATGCTCATCAATAAAACTGTCTATAACTGCTTTATAGTTCTTTGTCATTTACTTGGATTTTCTAGATGAGTTGTACTCGTTCCTGTCCTGATTGGACCTGTTGAAAATATTACAGATGATAATCCTGAGGACACATGCCCTACTTACCATGGACCTGGCGAGGGATTAGCTACCTTTGGTCCCGACTCCCAGGAGTGATTCAGGAGATTAGCTAGTAGACTACTTTAGCTTTCATGTTTTGACTTGTTGTATTAAAGTTAAGATATTGAGTTTGTATTAAGTTTGTTTGAGATATTTTTGTATTATTTTAGTAGTTAGTTGTTAGTGTCTTTAATTCCTTAGGTATAACTTCTGTGTTATCTTATCGTGTTTTAGACTGTGATTGAGTATATCCTATCCTTTACTTGTCCTTCATTCGGAGCTGACATCTGGACAAGTATATTATATACACTGTATGAGATTAGTTAGCAACCTAGGACAGCTTACTACCGCCGACACTGCGGCGTAGGCTGGACGTACCCACTTCTCATGCCCCTATACAGGGTGCAGGTCGTGACACGTTTTTAGTGGTGGCCCATGCAGGTCGAGACTAAATTGTTTGGTTACGTTATTGTACCAAGCATGCCTGCAATTAGGAACTTAAGGTAATTAGACAACATTAGGAATGACACTTAGAACACCTAGAGGAATACTAGGATTACAACATAGGAAATACATCACATGCTTGCTATTATAATTAGATTTTTTGTCTATGATTGTTTTGCTTTAAAGAGTCCTTATAAGTCCTTTTTATTGTAATTAGATGGTGCCTACTCGTTCATCCCAGTATGTCACACCTGAGAATGGCACCCTCCCCATCCAGTCAGCTGACCAGTTAACTGATACACCTCCACCTACCACCTTCCCCCACTCCACAGATCCACAAACCCAGATGCCTCCACCACCTTCCACCTCACAATCCCAGCAGGACCCAATACTTTTACCACCCCCTATCACTATACCTACCCAGGCTTCCGTCACACTCGACGGGAACCAACTGCTCACTCTGATCTAGGGGTTCCTAACAACCCATCAGGAGCAGACCACCCTACTCCGCCAGAGCATGGAGCATTCTGAGGAACGTACCGTGGTCCCACCACCTGTAGAGCCGCGGCAGAGAGCGGAGACGATCAAGGACTTCATGGGTCTGAACCCCACGGAGTTCTTAGGGACTGAGGGCATAGTAGTAGCAGATGTCTGGCTAGACTCGGTAGAGAGGAAGCTCCTTGGAGTTAGGATGCCGGATGACCTCCAGGTCGAGGCAGCGGGATTTCTGCTGATAGACTTGACAGGAGTTTGGTTCTGGAATGAGCCGCTATTCGCGAGAGGGAGGGCCACTTGGGATCAGTTCAAGACCCAGTTCAAGAAAAAATTCTTCTCGACCACCGCTAGGGTAGCCATGGGGCTACGATTCTAGAACATCCAGCAGAGGGACCGTTCTGTCGACGAGTATGCGGCAGAGTTTAGTCGCCTGAGCCGTTTCGCTCCTAGTCTGGTTGCTGACCCTGAGGAGATGACGCGTAGGTTTTGCCATGGTCTAGTTCCAGACATTGGCATTCTTATAGTGGCGAACGGTATGACTGACTACTACCAGATCTTAGAGTTAGCCCGGAGTATCGAGGAGCGTCTTCTGTCTTACAAGAGGCCGGCTTCTGTACACATTGAGGGACCCTCCAAGCGTCAGGCTTTCCAGCAAAAAGTACCGACGCCACACCAGCAGACATATCGTCCTCCCATACCACATCATTCGACCCCGCCAGTTAGAGCCCCGGGACCCCGGCAGCAGCAGAAGGGAGCTTTGTGTGTATATTGTAAGGGGCCACACTTTCAGCATCAGCAGCAGAGGCCATTTCAGCAGGTGCAGCATCAGTATCGGGGTCAGGACCCGAAGACGATCAGTTGTTCATACTGCAGGAAGCTGGGACACACCAGGGAGCAGTGTAGGAAGAGGCTGAAGGTTTGCTATACCTGTGGGTCTGATACCCACCAGAAGATGGATTGTCCTGTTGCACCTCCTTATAAGGGTGCTAGGCCACCTGTAGCTCAGCACCAGAGGGGTGGAGCTTTTGCGATGACGGTCAAGGAGACCAACGCTGCAGGTGACGGGTTAGCAAGTTTGTCTTTTCTGTCCTTCCTTTTCCATCTTGTTGTGTGATTCTATTAGTACCTGTCAGGATATGCTTGTGATATACTAGATAGTGTAGTTATCCTGTTCGAAACTGTGGAATCACGACCAGTAGGACTATGATTGCATGTTATCTTTTGACTTTGATTGACTGGGGTTTGACCTAGAAGGAGTACGACTATCTTAATTTCGAGGACGAAATTTTTCTAAGGAGGGTAGACTTGTAACACCTAGTTTTCTGAAATTGAGATATTTTGAAAATTTATTATTTTTATTATTAAATCATGGTGATTTAGTCATGTTATGAATTTTGGTGATTTTTAGATAGTTTAAAACTATTTTCTAAGTCATGGCTTATGTCTTTGGTTAACTACTAGTGTAACCCTAATGTAACCCTAGAGATTATATGACTTAGAGACTAACTATGACCATATGAGCCTAACCATGTGATTAGGATATCAAATTACCACTTTTTAGTCAAAAGGGTATTTTGGTAATTTATTAAAATTTATTTGGATTTATGTAATTTATTATTATTTAATTAGTTGTTAAGTGTCATGTTAGCTCCTAGTCTAGTTTAGCACTAATCTAGAGGTTAGCAACTAACCTAGAAGACTAAGTAGAGGATGTTAGCTTTATGTATAAATATCTAGTTAGATAATATCTAGATATTAACTTTAAGGATATTTCCTAGAAACCTAAATATCTATAAACCTAGTCAAAGCCTTAGGAACTAAGTTAGAAAGGTGGAGGGAACCCTAATATCTACCCATACCCTTCCTATGGCAGCCAACCCATACCCCTTCCATATAAACACACACCCCCCTTCATTCATGCCTCATTTCATTACCCCTTAAAACCTAGTTTTCCCTACAACTTCAAGACCTCACTCCTTAGCCATTTTAACTCCAAATTGAGCCTAGTTTCTTGCATTGGAACCCCCTACTATTGAGGATGCTAATGGAGGCTAGCTAGCAAGGTTTTCAAGACATTTGGGCATCATCATTTGAAGAGGACACCCCCCTACTTTGGTATTTTATTGAGGTTTTCCACTCAATAGGTAACATGCCCTAAAACCTATTAATATTGTGTTTTATCTTCATGGTTGCATGCATATAGGTATACCCTAGCTGTGGGTCAAGTTTTATAGGAAATAGGTTTGGTTTGGTGTCCGTATCGGACACGTATCTGTGTGTTTAATTAAGTGTTTGGTGAAATGTCACTTAGAAATAAATGTAGTTATTTTCCAAAACAAATTGCATTTTTGGGTAGCCCTTAGCATGCTAGACACAAAACCCTAGGAATGAGCACGTTATCGTGTCGTGTTCGTGTCCAAAATGGACACGAATATACTGTACACACACATACACTATGTTCTGCTGCTCGAGCCCCATTTCTCACTGTACACAACACTTCGACACACCAAATTTGGTGGACACGTAGGGGCCATGACTGACATGTCAGCCTCCAAGTGCCATATCACCTCGTGTCGTATCAGACGAGGAATCCGACACACACTGACCACACACTACACTGCACACAGTGTTAAACACGTACTGACACGGCCTTCGTGTCGTGTCTAAACACGACGTGGACACAAAGTGTCAGGCCTAAACCCTAGCCCTAGACCTAGGCTACACCCTGACATAATCACGACACGTATCCATGCGTGTGTCGTGTCCACGAGGCTCTGTCCTCGCTGCACGAGACCGCACCATGCTCGCGTTCAGTCCCCTGCTGCTCGGGGCTCACGTAGGACACGACACGACACGTGGAGGGGTAATACTTGGTGGACACGAGGGGGCAATATCTGCGAACATGCCCCCCAAGTTTTGTGGCTTCTAGTGTTGTGTCGGACAAGAATTCGTGTGTGCATCGAATTTATACTGACAGCACACACGAGGATTTGGGCTCTGATACGGACTCGGACACGATACTGTACGACACTTGGACACGTTTCAGGCTGTGGGACATCTAGACCAACCCTAGCCGAACCTAGGGACACGACCACGAGACACATGGACACGTGTGTCATGTCCTACACGCGTGTGCACCTTTGCACGACACAGTGCACTGTCTAGTTACCTGATTTGGGATTTTTAGTGTTTGACACATCATATTGTGTCGTGGTGTCGTGTCAGGCACTTAGGACACTAAGGGACACTGGGGGCTAGTGTTACCAACTACTGGTATCGAGCCTTAGTCGAGTTTTGGTTCGAATTTAGGTTTACCTAATTTCGAGTGAACAGTGTTTCCAGTTTGGGTTTTTTTGGGTATTTTTTTGATTTCTAAATCGAATTTCAATTCAATTTTAGTGTGTATATACATGAATATTTGTGCGTATATATATTGTATATGTAAGTATATGTGTATGTGTGTGTGTATGTGGGTATGGGAGAGTATATATACATGTATATATGTAGGAATGGGTATATGTATATATGCATATATGTATGTGTGTGAGTTGGGTTCCTTTCTCAGTTTTTCTGAGATCAACTCCCCCCTTGCTGTCATGACCCCCATCACCCCCACACTCACACTCCTTTATTCATACACACTCTCACTCTCCTTTCTCTCTCTCTCTCTCTATATATATATGTAGTATACATATATATATAGAGTATTATATATAGTGTATCATATATATATATAGGTATTATATATATAGAGGGGTTATATGTGGGTATTATATATATAGTTGGATATATATGTAGGTTATATATAGGTGAGAATATATGGTATTAGATATATATTGTATAGATGTATGGCTATAGACACCTATATGAGATACCTATACATGGTATCTAGTTACACTAGCCTATAGCCTATGGTTAGTGAGTTTGGAATTGACCAATAGGCTTAGTAGACCTAGGTTGACTAGCAAGTTGACCCTTGTTGACCATTGTTGACCAAAGTCAACTATAGGTCAACCTTGACCTAGAATTGACTTAGATGGACTTTAAGGGACTAGTTTGACTAAGTTGACTAAACCATAGACTACTGACAAATTGGTTTAGGTTTGACCATGTAGGTTATGTGGATAGTCCTAAGTAGATTAAGATATGTATGGGATTAAGTGAGATACTTAGAGTTGAGTCATGACTTGAGTTGGAGTATGGGATTAGCTTGATTATAGTATCTTAGGTATCCTAAGACATGTTAGCCTATGTTTGGTTTTGAGTTAGCCTTATAGAGTTTGACTTAGATAGTTGACCATTGACCTAATTACCTTGTTGACTAGTCTATGTTTGTCCAAAACCTTAGTTAGTCTAAGATTGACCTAGACTTTGACCTAGCTTGACCATGTTGACTAGTATTGACTAGTCTGACCATTGTTGACCAAACCCTAGATAACTTAACTAGTTTGACTAGAATATTTGACTAGAGTTGACCAAAGGTTGACTTAACCTAGATTTGACTAACCTAGACTAGTTTGACTTTGTATGACTTGGTTTAACTTCTTGTGACCTAGTATGACTTAATTTGACTTAGTTTGACTGAAGAGTTGACCAAGTTTGACTTTGACCTAGATTGGCTTAGAAATTATGTAGATTGTATTGTATCTTACATTTACCTTCATATTAGACATGTCATAACTGTATTACTCTATTTTAGGACATTGTGACCCTGGTACAGACATCTGATATTACACTACTCTTTTCAGAGTATCAGACGAGTACATTCTCTGATAGTTCTCTCATTTATTTGTCAATTACTGTATTTCAGTTCTAGTTAGTTCTATGTGATTCTCTGTATCAACACGTATGGATATTTCTGGATTCATGTATCGACACATACCTTACTTGTTGGCCTCTATTACTGGAGTCATTGGAATCATTCCGGAATCATTTCTGGAATCATCATGTATTGGCCGGACTCATCTCGATTCTTTTGTCGATTTTGGATTCACTTGCTGGACGGGGAAATATTGAGTAAGACATGTAGACATACCCCAAATCTGGAATCTCCAACTGGAATCTACCAGAAGCATAGCCATCTCTTGCCCGATCAGTGAAAGATGTGCCTGATACCTACAGTCGTTTACATGTCGACCTCGGTATTTTAAAACATACTGTTAGATCATTGTTGGACTCACCCTGGATTCATTGATCACTGTTGGACTCATCTTGTATCGGAAATCATCTGGTATCGGATTATATGGACTGGACTCACACTGGGATTACATTAGACCTATATCGTACCGTCTGGACTCATACATGTTATTCTAGTTTAGTTAGCTTTTATTACAGTCTTCATTGCCATGATTCTTCTCTTGTTTTAGTTATCTTTTTTTTTTGTATCTTACTGTTTCTCTATGCCATCATTACCTGTATAAAACTGCCATGCTCATCAATAAAACTGTCTATAACTGTTTTATAGTTCTTTGTCATTTACTTGAATTTTCTAGATGAGATGTACTCGTTCCTGTCCTGATTGGACCTGTTGAAAATATTACAGATGATAATCCTGAGGACACATGCCCTACTTACCATGGACCTGGCGAGGGATTAGCTACCTTTGGTCCCGACTCTCAGGAGTGATTCAGGAGATTAGCTAGTAGACTACTTTAGCTTTCATGTTTTGGCTTGTTGTATTAAAGTTAAGATATTGAGTTTGTATTAAGTTTGTTTGAGATATTGTTGTATTATTTTAGTAGTTAGTTGTTGTTGTCTTTAATTCCTTAGGTATAACTTCTGTGTTATCTTATCGTGTTTTAGACTGTGATTGAGTATATCCTATCCTTTACTTGTCCTCCATTCGGAGCTGACATCTGGACAAGTACATTAATACACTGCATGAGATTAGTTAGCAACCTAGGACAGCTTACTACCGCCGATACTGCGGCGTAGGCTGGATGTACCCACTTCTCGTGCCCCTATACAGGGTGCGGGTCGTGACAGTACTTGTGGAGAGTGAGGATCAGTACATTACACTTTGTACTGGTGCGTGGCAATTTAAGTTCCATGCTCTCATTTGGTTGAAGAATTTATATGACTTAGTTTGAATCTTTCTAACCATCATAATGACTTTAAGACAAGCATATGACAGGCATAATATAAATTACGCTAGAACTTACCCACGGCAGAGCATGCCGTGCAATATACGACTTACGATGTTCTTTCCTGTCCATTGTTATCGCTAGCATAGCGTGTGCATTTTTATGTGTGATTAGTCACTAACACCACAAGCCCTCCTGGACTTATAGCTTTGTTAGTCGGGACCCTTTCAACGTAAGTAGCGAGCCCCGTTGAAAGTCCCTGTCGTGCTATTATCTAGCATAACTATACCGTATTTCTTCCTAGGCCGAAACGATCCCGTGGCCTCGGGATGCCGCTCGAGGAAACTTTTACCTTGTCGACAAGTTGTTCATGACCGTGTTAGAATAATCTAATTACTAAAGCATGGTCTACATTTTTGAGAACTTAAACATTTCATCATGTCCCGCCTTGTCGCGGCACCAATTTGTTCATTGAGTCAATCTTTTGTTCCATACAGTTTTATAAGACAAGTAGACGTGTTCGTGCCCTTGCATCTATTATTTCATTCGCAATAATGTTATCGATTGAACTAAGAAGGGGGTCGAGAAGCAAGGTCGGAGCTGAGATTCGTCAAGGATGATTGGGCCCGGTGCAGAAAATAAATGGAGGCCTATTAATCTTAAATATAAAAAGTTCTAATTTTTTTATAAATTAAATTATCCAAACTTAACATCAATTAAGAAAAATTATTAACTACAATATCTTTTGATTGAAATAATATTCAACTAAAAGAGATAAAACAAAGCTAAACAAAAAACATCCTTTACCATCTTCACGTTAAGAACAATCTTCTAGCATTTCTAGCTGCAAAATTATCAATCAATTGCTCATAATCAACACATTCCAAGAACTCATTTTCAATGGAAACTAGTGATAGCTCATTTAATCTTTCACATGACATGGCTGACTGAATGTACGATTTTAATAACTTTAACTTGAAAAAACTCCTTTCTGCAGATGCAAGTCACTGAAATTGTCAATAGAATTCTATAGAAAAATAATTAAATTTCTTCATAAAATTTAATATCTTTAGTACTTGGATATCTTTTGGTAGAAGATCTCGTAAAGTTTCTAGATCTCCATCAATATCAGAACAATCACCACGTCTCAAAGTGCTTTCTAGACGACTACAACAAACTTTCAAACCATCTCTATCTAATGAATTCAATTTCTCTAAAGTAAACAAAAAATGAAAAATATTCTCATAGTTGTAATATTGTTCGAACCTTCTCTTGAATGATGCAATAGTATGGTTTACTATATACAAGAAGGGGTCGAAAGATAGGTTGTCGATAGAATCAGAGATACATAGGATTTTATTTGGATCCTATAAGTCGTACGATTTCCTATTAAGTGTTAGTATTTCCTATTAATTTCGAATATGAATTGAATGGAATTGAGAGAATAGTTGACTTGTTTCATTAATTGGAAACAATGGAAGCCTTAGTTAATTGATTCGTTAATTGGAAACAGATATGCATAAGGGAAGCAAATGAATTTATAAATTATCTATTCATAAGTTAGTTTAGTATTATAGTATACATAATAAATATACATATACATTTTTTAAATTATTTTCATAATTTTTAAATTATTTAATCATAAGTTTGAAATATTTAGATTTTTTAAATTATTTATCCATAATTTAGTTTATTATACATAGTACATACACATATAAAAAAATTGGAGGCGTACGAATTCGGGAGGCCTAGTGCGGTTGCAACCAATGCACTCCCTCAAAACCGGCCGTGTCGAGAAGAGAAGGGTCAACCACTCACCTTGATTTTTGTTCGAGACGAGAAACTTGTTGGTCGCACTAGTCGTCGCCTACGCGATTATCTAAAATCGCACAAGCAACTGATTAGAATACTGTATCATTCAAGAAGTTCGATATGTAAATGCGAGTTCGAAAAGCAAGCCGTGAAAACCATCGAAAATAATCATGAAAACGCATTCAGAAAACCAAAGCCAAAGAAGCAAGTGCGACATGAAAAGCAGAGCAACGTGAGGTCTCTCCCGACTCAGCCGTAGAGTCTATCCTCGAGGCGCAATCCGCTGAATACTGGACTTGAATCCGAAGAAGCCTTTCCATAACGAGAAAAAGATCTTAATTCAATCGTTCCCGCTCGACCGTTTCAATCGATCCCGATCTATCGGTTTCGACTGAATCGTTAGCGACAATGTTTCTTTCTCGCGCACCCCGTGGACAAAAACAGGACACGATGTAGGGACGGAGCATGTCACGACCCGTTACCCAAATTGTTGGGCCGGGCCGAGCCATGTCCAGCCTACGCTTGGTCAAAGCGCAGTAAGCTGTTCTAAGAATAGACAATAAATGATCTAAGCTACTAACAGTTCTAAAATCACATTTAAAGTTCATCACAACACAGCATCTATAAGCGAAGGTAACATGAGCACAGACTTAATAATACATAACCAAAGTATCTAACTGGAGACAAAGTCCAGTATCCAAATATAAGTATAGACAAAGTCTAGCTCCCAAAACACGAGAAAGATATCTAAGCAAGGTTTCCCGCTGGGGCCTCTACTGGAGCAAAGACCAGGTCCTCAAAATCAGTGTCATAATATGTAACACATAGCATTTTCTCCTCGAAAAGTATACCTACAACGTTATTCTGTCAGGACGGGAGCAAGTACAACCTCTACAACTAAAATACTGAACATATAATGAAAGAGATGTACAACAAGAAACATGGTGTGATAAATATATAAAACAGGAAATACTGGAAACATGGCCTCATGGTACAACTGGGATCACAGTAACATAGTAACATAGGGAACATGGCATATCTGGAATCATGGTATATCTCATAATCTATCATGGCAAGGATACATATGTCATAGAGACAGATGTATATGTAATGTTTAAAACTGTAGCAGGTACGTGATCGGTCAATAGATGTACAATGTACTGAGGTATAATGTAAATAAAATGTACATACGTACAAGTAAAACAAGCGATAGATGTACATACGTACAAATACAGCTGGTGCGCCTACGACAAGGTATACATAAAATGTCAACCTTGCTCGGTACGTACGTACGAGTAGGGGGGGCATGATCACGTACTCAACTATCAGTTTCTCCATAACCCATATTCTATCATGTGAGAGATACGAGAACAGTAAAACATGTGAGAGATATTGGGAGTAATATAAGCATGGCCGATACTGGGAACAGTATGAAACATGTGAATACTCCGAGTAGTATAAAGCATAGTAAAACATGTACTGAGAACCAGTAAGGAACATGTGAAGATATAAGAACTGTCCTAAGCATGTCAGGTACTGTAAGTAATACAACATGTGAAGACATAGCTTGCTACCTCAAGGATCAGTATTTTAATAGGATTAATACATGTTCTAGCATTAAAAGACAGTAAATGAGTGTGTAGATGTACTTGCCTCGAGCAAAGCAAGAATACTAGTACGAAGATATAGATGTCCGATATCCTGTCAATAATGATATACAACTCAGTTCTAAGCTATGATCAACAATATACTAGTGGTGTGACACGACTCCTAACTGGATACTAGCCAAGTGGGGACCTAGCATAAAAGTCTAATGTGAAGTGCCACTATACACAAACTAACTCTCTAGGATCTTTACACTAGTGCAGGGTGAGGTCCAATACGACTAAAACTCAAAACAACACAAAATATTGAAAGTCGTAATTATTTAATAAATAAATCAGCTGTACACTATCGTCCAATAATTTTAGACATAGACAAAAAACTAAATTATATATAAAATAAAGTACCAAAATGATCCATGTTAATTATAGAAATTTATACTAATTTTTCTGAAATTTATAAACCCTCATAAATATTTATTAAAAATCAGCAAACATAAATATACTAAAAATAAGTTATGTTTTCCTATTTTTATAAAATACCAAAAGCACTTAATAAATGCTAGAAAAATTATAATAAATTAGCTAAATTAACATAATATTTAAATACCATTTTTCCAAGATTTTTACAGTAATTAAAATATATATAAAAATTCAAAACCAGAAAGTAACAATATCTAGAAAAATAATTAATTATAAATTAAGGATAATACATAATCAAAATCTACAGATGTTGTCGGATGATAAAATAAATATCACCAACGTGTCCAGAACGGTCAAATCAGCTAGGATAGCCTACCCATAAGTCCAATTTGGACACAGGAGCAAAACGGTAATTTCGGGTCAAAATGATGTCTACCGTTGGACACACTTTGCACCGAAAAGCGTGTCGGGATAGAAGTCTACAAAACCTAGCAAATGATATGTCCACGAATCCAGAATGATGATACGAACCCAACAGTATGTCCAAAATGGAATTCCGATTTGCCGATCTCAAAATGATACGTTGACGCGACACTTGGTATCCGATTTGCACGAAAATGCGTGCCGGAGCAAATGTCTTCAAAACTCAGCAAATTATATGTCAACGAGTCCAGAATGACGATACGAACTCAACGGTATATTCGGAAGTGGATTCCGATGAGCCGATCTCAAAGTGACCCGTTGACCCGAAAAGTGGGACCCGTTTTGCACCGAAATGCGTGCCAGGGCCCACGTTCTCCAAATCAAGCAAATTTTATATGAAAACATGCCAGAACGACACCACGAGTCTACTGGTGGTGTCAGAAATTGAATCCGGAGTCCCGGGTTCAAAAATAGAATTTAACAAGTGTAAATTAAAGAATTCGGACGGCCAACTTTGGCGTCGAATTCGACCGACCAAACGTGCTTAAAACGAAACGAAATCTAAAGGGGACAGGAAGGTGGTTATACCAGCTATGCACCGGAACTGACGGTGCGCAAAACGGAGCTGCGACGGCGAAGTTACGAGCTGACGAAGTCGGTTCCACGAAACTGTCCAAAAATAGTTCAATTTAAAGTGTCAACTTGGTGGCCAGTTTTGAGGTATCAAACGACGAAATTAACGGACGAAAATTGACAGGAGTAAAGATGGATATACCGAGATTGCGACGGAGTAAAAAGTTCGCCGATCCAACGGTCGGATCTCCCAGAAAACGTGCACGAAGTTGCTGTCCCGAAACACAATTTCTGAATTTTTCCACGCGCGCGTCGACGGGATTTCGACGTAAACGCACGAATAGCCTATTTGGCTCGTCGGAGAAGATGGCGATGGACTCGGGGTGGTCGCCGGGGGGGCGCGCACCAGTGGGGGGGTCGTCGGTGGCCGGTGGCTGCCGCGGTGGCGCGCGGCAGTGCACGGGGTGGCGCACGTTTGTGTGCGCGCGCATGTAGCTACTGCCGTATGCTGCTGCTGCTGCTCGCAGCTGCTGTTGCGGCGCATGGTGCGGCGGCGTGCGGCAGCTTGTGGAGGTGGTGGCTGTGGTGGGAAGATGATGGTGAGGGTGATGGTAAAAGGAACATAATAGAGGAAGAGGAGGAGGAGAAGAGGGAGGAGCTCGGCCATGGAGGTGGTGGTGTTCGGCCGAGCATGGAGGGGGTGGTGGTGGTGTTCGGCCATGTGGAGTAGGGGGTGGGGATGGTGATCGGCTATGGTGAGGGTGGTGGTGTGTTGAGAGAAAGAGAGAGAGAAATATGTATGTGTGTGTGTGTATTAAAGAGGGTGAGAGAGAGAGAGTGGATATTATAGAGAGAGGAAACAGTAGGTCGGCCAAAGGGGGTGGGGTGAGCTGTGAGGTGGAGGTGAGGGGGTGTGTGAGTGTAGGAAATAATAGAGAGAGAGAGAGTGTTAGATATTTGAGAGGAGAGAGATATATGTGTGTATATATATTATATATAGAAGTGAGTGATAGATATTATTATTAGAGAGAGAGTAGAGAGAAAGTAGAGAGACGGTGAGGTCGGCTGGCATTGGGGGAGGGGTGTTGTGTGGGAGTTATTTTAGGAAGAGAGAGAAAAGAGAGTTATATATATATATGTATAAATTATATGTATAGATATTTGTAAAGTAGAGAGAGGAAGTAATATTTCCAAAATAGGAAAAAATAGGAAAATTAAGCGGGGTATTTGAGCAGTCATGAGAGGGCAATATGGAGCTTGGGCTCGGGTTCGGTCGAGCCGGGTCGGGTCGAAATTGACAGGGTGCAATAATTGAATTAAAATAGGGATTTATAATCATGGGTAAATAAATAATATGCGGGGACTCCAATAAATGGGACACAAGTGTCATACGGGTAGTAGACTTCATGTGGGCCATGTCCATACTTTGGGTTGACTAGGTTGGATCGATGTCGGGTCCTGAAATTAAATTGGAATTTAAATCAGGTTTCACGGTAGATAATAAATCGGCCTAAATTGACCCGGAAGTTGTGCGAAGAAAATGAAGCACAAAATGAAGTGTCTGAGTGGCACACGAAGGTCATGGGTGGAGAGCGTCTCGAGTAGATCATTCATGAGAAGTTGGTTTCGAAAAAAACGACTGGTCTGGTGCTCCTAAATTAAAAGCCACGGTAACGTGCAAACGACGATCAAAAATAAAAGTGGGAATAATTATTGAATGATTAATCGGTCTAAGTTGACCCGAACTTGCGCGATACAAAAAGAGCACAAGGGAATGAATTCAAGTGGGACACGATATATCAACAGAAAGATAATCTTGCCTACTTAAAAACCCATGAAGAGAGTTTACAGAGATTGGCATCCCTGACGCTCCAGAAGTCAAAGTTACGGAAATGCACATAGATGATCAAAACAATTAAATAAATAAAATATTTATCGATAATAATTCATTTAGAAAAATTTAAAACAGCCCTGAAATTCAGGGGGCTTACAGAGCACTACATATATTACGTTAGATTAGATTAAAATAAATAATATTTGTTTATAAAATATGAATTAGATGAATTTAAATCATGGATTTAGTTAGAATACATTATTTTAAAAAAATTGTTTAGATTTAAATTTTAGATTGGATTGAAATCATAATTTAGTTCCGATTTTAGTTAGATAATATTATATTTATGGTTTGGTAGCGTATGTTTGAATTAATTTTAAACATAAACTTTAAAAATAGCATATTACATTCATTGTTTAATTATTTCTACGTACAAAAATATTATTTTTTTATTGTACATGCAGATCTACTTGTCCGTGATTACAAAACGTGATTCCGAAAGCAATCTTCCTAGCAGAACCAAAGTCCACATTGAAATCGAGCAGTTAATACAGGGTGAAAAATATAACTATTGAATGTACAATGTCCAATAAATTACGGTAATCTAGGAGGGTTTTTTTAATAAAGTGAGTAGGTTGTTGGAGTTTGGCCTTTTGTTTTAGAATTTTAGTCCCACATTGGCTAGGCTAAAGGAGTTGTATCGCTACATATTAGCTTTGCTCTTTTAGAGATGCACATGTGGTGTGAAGGTGCACATGGATGTGCCATATGGGGGTATTTTTTAATGGGAAAAAGGCTAAATCAACAATGAAGCATACATGCTTTTTTGCTTTTGGAAAATTTATTTTCAATGAGCTAAGCCTCGTAGGGGCTTAGCGACTCGGACTCGGACTCGGACTCATGAGGCGTAATGTGGCATTTTGTTGGCACACTTTGCACTTAGCACGTCAGCATCGTCGCTAAGCACATAGTGCGCTTAAGTTGCGCTCGTTGCATGGCCAAGTGGTGTGCCCAGTTGTGCGGCCCAGTGGCACGCCAGTGGGCGCTGCTGTTGGCACGCAGATTGGTACGGGGTGCGCAAGTGGCACTGTGTGCACTAGTGGCGCAAGTTGCGCGTGTTGCGCAGGGTGCGCGTTGTGCGCGCGTTGCGCAAGTGGCGCATATGGCGCGTGCTGTGCGCCCTTTGGCTCAGATCGTGTCTGTGCACGATTGAGCAGTTACAGCATGTTCGGGATGGTTTCTTTCCACATCCCAAACATGTTGCTAACTGGGCGATTACAGAACGAGGCTATATAATCTTCTATGCTCTCTCTCAAGATATAAGTTTTTGAATTGACGTAAGGTAGAAGTATTTTTTAGCACCATTCCTTACGTGTTTTCCCAGAGTTTGAGAGTGAAAAGAAGCAGTGCATCAGCGCCACTTAGTGCAGGAGTCCGTGCACCTTCCGAGGAGTCAGAAGAGCAGAGTGTTCCAAAATTCTCTATCGAACTTGCTGGTTCCTGGAAGCTGTTCGTGTGGGGCGAATTAAGCTTTGAGCAACGGTGATCATTCACCCCAGCAGGCCATCTTCCATATTTTGCCTGTCATCGCTGCTGTTGTTAGCATTTCGATTCGTACCTTCTGTTTAGAAGTGCTACTATCGGTTGCTACTGTTACAAAATCTTTTTAGATTATCGTAATCCAGAATCCTCCTAGGATCTCTGTTGTGCACCTTCTTTGAAGTGTTGCGTTGAAATATTGTTTTTACAATTATTTTATTTTCTCAATTTTCCATCGAAAATTGTGCCCCGACAATAATAATCTCAAAGCTTAATTGCTACGATGGAAAACTTTCGTGCTTCGCTAATCAATCATAACTTTTCTAAGTTAGAACAATTTGATGGTGAGCACTATCAAATCTGGCAAAGAAATGTTTTCCTCAATCTTCAGTTCTCTGATGTTGATCGCGTGCTGATTGAGGAGGAATCTACTGTTCCAGAAACTGGATCTGCAGCCGCAATCTCTGCGGCTACTAAAAAGCAGACCAAGTGGAGAAGGGACAATAGCATTTGTAGGCTTATGATCCTAAATGCTATGGAAGATTTCCTTGCAGAATCTTATTCAAAGAAGACCGTTGCCGGAGAGATTTAGGAGTCTCTGGAGAAAATGTACGAAGATGATAAGAACTGGAGCAAGATATTTTTTGTTGAGAAATATCATAAGTGGTTCTTTGAGGACGAGAAGCCAATGCTGCCGCAGGTGAAGGAGTTCCTGAAACTGCGACAGAAGTTGGAAGACGAGGCGATGCCTCTTCTCGACAAGTTTGTTATTGGAGGGATTGTTTCGAAGCTCTCTGCTGGGTGGAACAAGTTCTATGCAAACATGCATAGGAAGAAGTTAGAGATCAGTCTGGACGATCTTCTGCAGGAAGTCTATGTTGAGGACCAGATGAGGGTTCAACAGAAAGTGGATGCATTGTCCAAGCAATTGGCTAACGCCAATTTGGTTCATACCAAGGAACCAAGAAGAAAGCATGTTGCTTCCCATAGTAAGAAGAAGGACCCTAACAATCTGAATGTGAAGGGTACTTCCTTCAAGCAAAAGAAGGCTAAGTCTTAGATACCTTGTTTCAAGTGTGTCAAAAAGGGCCACTTCAAAAGTGAATGCAAAGCAAAGACCAAGCAATCAGAGCAAGGAGTGCCTAACAAGGTATCTATGATCACTGACGTTGTTGCTATGATTGTGCAGGTCGATGCGGTGAGGGCTGACTATGACTGGTGGGTAGACACTGGAGCCACCTGCCATGTGTGCTCTAGCAAGGAGTGGTTCACCACCTATACACCAACCTCTGAAGTGGTTATGGTGGAAAACCAGGCACAAGCTGAAGTGCTCGGGATCGGGACGGTAGTTTTGAAGCTGACTTCGGAGAAGTTTCTAACGCTTCAAGGTGTGAAACATGTACCTGCTATCACAAAGAACCTGATCTCGGGAGGCCTCCTCTGCAATGCAGGCCTCAGGATGGACATCAATGCTGGCTAGATGGTGATGTCTATTAAGGGAACATATTTCGGAAAAGCTTTTTATACCGAAGGAATATTCAAAATTCAGCTTGTAAATCAGTCCAATGTAATTAATGCAATCACTCCTTCTGCTTATACTCTTGAGTTATGGCATAATAGACTAGGATATGTTCATTGTAAACGAATAAACAAAATGTCTAGTCTAGGACTTTTCTCTAAGTGTGGGGTAAGGTAGAGAAATGTAAAGTTTGTGCTCAAACGAAGATCACAAGGAAACCCTTTCCTCGGTTTTATCGAAGTACAGATCTTCTAGAGTTGGTACACACCGATATCTGTGACTTCAAACAATTCTCTACAAAGGCCGGGATGAAGTATTTCATAACCTTCATCGATGACTTCTCAAAGTATGATTTCGTCTACTTGCTGAAGGCGAAAGACGAAGCATTCGAGAAGTTCAAGGAGTTCAGGGCCGAAGCTGAACGATAGACTGGACAACAACTCAAGAGAATAAGAAGTGATCGAGGTAGAGAGTACAGGTCTCATAAATTCGTATCGTTCTACAAAAAACATGGAATTATCAATGAGACTACGGCTCCGTACTCTTCTCAATCAAACGGAGTAGCAAAGAGGAAGAACAGAACGTTAACAGAAATGGTTAACTTAATGATGTTGACTGCGGGTCTTCCAAAGTGTTACTAGGGAGAAGCTGTATTAACGACCACTTTTATTCTAAATAGAGTGCCTCATGCAACTTCAGACATTACTCCTCATGAACTCTGGTTCAAGGTCAGACCTAACTTGAATATCATTCGAGTGTGGGAGTGTCTGGCATATGTCAAGCTTCCAGATCTGAAGATTCAGAAGCTTGGGACAAGGACTACAAAGACGATCTTCTTGGGGTATGCCGAGAAGTGTGATGCTCGAAGATTTCTTGATATTGAGTCAAATTATATCATTGAATCTCGCGACGCAGAATATTTTGAAGACAAATTTGTAAGGCACAAGAATATTGCTCTTACGGATATACCGAAGAACAATGAGGGTGCACAAGAAACTAAAGTTTTCAATAAAGAAGTAGTCCAAGAAGATGTTGTTGTTGAAACAACGGTTGAACCAGAACTAACTGAGCCGTCAGCTAAACATGTGAGGAGGCCGAAGGTCTTCGGAAATGACTTTGTCACCTATCATGTGGAAGCAGATCCGTTTACCTATGATGAGGCGATGAAGACCAGAGACGCAGTTTTCTAGAAAGAGGCGATTGACAATGAAATTGATTCCATCACCTCAAATAATACTTGGGTGTTGGTTGATCTTCTTGAATGAACGAAACCCATCAGATGCACATGGATCTTCAAGAAGAAGATGAAAGCAGATGGAACTATTGACAAGTTCAAGGCTAGGTTGGTAGCCAAGGGGTTTTTTCAGAAGCAGGAATTGACTACTTTGACACGTATGCTCCAGTAGCCCAGATGACCACCATCAGAATGTTGATTGCTCTCGCAGTAATACATAAGATGGTGATCCATCAGATGGATGTGAAAATGGCTTTCCTAAATGGCGAGCTAACCGAAAAAATTTACATGCAACAGCAAGAGGGATTTGTGTCACTTCCGTTTTCTGTTATACGTATTTTCAGTGTGCATGTACAGGTTTCGATCCGTATATTATTTACTGTATTTTTGTATTTTTTTATGGCTTGCCTTGATGTATCTTGACTAGGGTTGACTTTGGGTTGGTTTGGTCCAACTTGACTTGCTTTGGATGGCTTGGTTTGGTTTATTTTGATGGTTGGTTCCACATGTTGAACCATCTCCTCTCTTTATAAACCCCCAACTACTTTCTCTCTCTTCCTTTACTCTTCATTACTTCTTCTTCTTCTTCTTCTTCCTCCTAACACTCTCCACCAACCAGTGCAACTTGCTTCATGGAGGAGCATAATTCTATTTGTTTCATTGTCTTTCTTACATGATTCTATGACACTTTAGAACTTGGCATTTTTTAATTTGGTGGATATTTTCTTGTAGATCGAAGTTTGTGTCATTTTTGATTTTCTTAGGTTTTCATCTATCAAACTTACTTGTTTTCGAAAACTAAGTGTTCCACGTGGTAGAGAATTTGATTCTACACAATTTTGACCTTTAAAAAGTTAGATTTCAATTGTTTTGAAGAAGTTATGGCCAAAGCAAGTTTTGGACATCTACTATGTTCATCTGTTCTGGTTCTGGCAGGGACGATAAATAGTGCTGGCCGTATAGTGCCATTCCGTATGGCTGTATAGTACTGGCCGTATAGTGCCAGTCCGCATGGCTGCATAGTGCTGGCCGCATAAGGCCAGTCCGCATGGCTGCATAGTGCTGGATATATAGTGCCAGTCAGCATGGCTGCATAGTTATGGCCGCATAGTGCCAGTCCGTATAGATACATAGTGCCTGACCGCATAGCGCCAGTCGGCATAGTTACATAGTGCCTGGCTGTATAGTGCCAGTCTGTATAGCTGCATAGTGTCTGGCCGCATAGTGTTAGTCCGCATAGATGTATAGTGCCTGACTGCATAGTGCCAGTCCGAATAGCTACATAATGCCTGGCCGCATAGTGCCAGTCCGCATAGATGTATAGTGCATATCCGCATAGTGCCATATAGTGCATATTTTGGCTGTTTTATGTCCTATTTGGCTGAATTATGGCCAAAATTTCTCCGAACTCCCAACATGAAAGTTGTATATCTTTTTCTTGGCTTTAAGAATATGTTACTAGCTATTTTATGCAAGTTTCTCTTATTCATGATAATGTAGGGATAGAACACGATAGTGGCCCATCGTGACGCACTCTTGACAAGCAACCTTGATATGAAATTCTTGATAGTGGTCCGTTGTGACACACTCTTGACATGATAAATAACCTGACATGACATGATAATCTTGAATGCTATTGCGACAGATACCTGGACTTGCTAAGTAACTCTTGTCTTGACACCGTAGTTGATTCTCTTGGTTGTGCCTGTACAAGCTACCTGTCTCGTCTTGCATCATGTCTAGGACATGGATTCCTGATTACTACGGTCAGGGAATCATACTGAATCTAACTAGGGTAATGACTAGATTAATCAAGTAGTTCATGAAGAGATTTTTCAGTTATAGGCAGTCCCGTTATCTGGACGCTTCAATTGGACTTGTAGCATGCCGTCAAGTATGACACATTTCCAACACACTGTCATGTGTTACACCTCCAAGTCACCTAATCCAACTCTCTCAACTTACAACTGGATAACCTGGATTAAGTCTACAGGGCTTGTGGCTGTTGGAACATCTCATGGCATCTTGTTAGTAATTAGGCTTGTGATAACCTTAATTAGTTAGAAGTATCAAGCCGTACTTGTTGCTTGGCCGTGATTGATGGATGGAGTCTAGTCTAGTCTTGTCTAGACATTGCCAGTTCAGTATTACTTTAGCACATTACTATTATGCTATACTCTTGTCGATAAATGAGTAGAGACTAAGCTATGTTCAGGTGAAGCGTTACAACCCCGGTCCTTATTTGGTTTACGGGTTGTAACTTGGTTACCGGAATAGTCCTTTAGTTATCTTATCATTTATCATCCTGATTTTCTTAACCCATGTCTTTCATTATCAATTACGTCTTTATGTGCTAATATGCTAGTTTTAGTTCTTAAGTGAAGCCTCCCTTGTGGCACTTGCTCTTTCTGGGGTCTGATCCAGCTGGTTTTGTATGGCCAGATTTTGGAGTAGCTCCCGAGGATCTCCCAGCCTTCCTGCTAGATGGTGAACACTAGGAGAAATCCTGGCAACGAGTGGGTATATTTTGCTCTTCCGCTCTAATTGTAAAATTATTCTTTTGAGGCGTTTAGCCGTCGAGCAAGTGTTAGCTCGTGTTGAATACTTTACTTACTGTCTGCCTACAGGCTGTAACATGATTAACAAATCCTAGGATTGATCATGTATGACTGAAACTCTTGCTAGTCCTCACATTTTGTATGACTAGCTTCATGATCATCTGAATATATAATTTTTGGGACGCATTACTTTGTATGTCTGATGATCTACTATCTTGTGACATGTACTTACTTGCTTGAGATTGAGATACTAGGCTTGTTCTTGACCATAAGAGACTGATAACTTGTAAATGAACCCTCATGCATCTAGACAGCCGTGACCATATGTCAAGGTGGATTATACTTCTATATACGTAGCTGGCTGTATCTGTCCCCCGCTCTCCAGTATTCTGATTTTGGGGCATGACAATTTGTCATCAAGGGTCTTGAGGACAAAGTCTGCAAGTTGGTGAAATCCTTGTACGGTCTTAAACAGGCTCCCAAGATGTGGCATGAGAAATTTGACAAGGTTATAAGGTCAAATGGCTACATGGTCAGCGAAACGGACAAGTGTGTTTACACGAAGTTCACTGATGGAAGAGGTGTGATCGTTTGTCTGTACGTGGACGACATGATGATCCTAGGTACGGATATGGGCTGTGTCACGGAGACAAAGAAGTTCATCTCGAGCAAGTTCAGTATGAAGGACTTGGGAGAAGCTGATGTGATCTTAGGGATCAAGATCATCCGGACAGATACTGGACTAGAGCTGTCACAGTCTCATTATGTTGAGAAGATGATCACTCGTTACAGGTATCAGGATCTTCCAGGGATCGATATGCCGTACAGTTATGATCTGAAGCTAAAGCATAATTCAGGGGAAAGCGTCAGGCAGCTGGAGTATACAAGCGTAATTGAGAGTTTGATGTATGCTACTATTGCCACAAGGCCTAACATAGCTTTTGCCGTGGAAATGCTGAGTCGTTTCATGAGCAATCCAGGCATTGAGCACTGGAAAGCTGTGAAACGGGTTATGAGATATCTCAAGAAGACTCAGACATATGCACTGCAGTACAGCGGAGATCCGTCGGTAGTGCAAGGCTTCAGTGATGCCAGCTGGTGCTCAGAAGTGGAGAGTGAAAGGTCCACAGGTGGATACATTTTCACAATGGGTGGAGCTGCTATATCATGGAAATCGAAGAAGCATACTATGCTCTCGCGGCCTTCCATGGAATCTGAGTTCTTTGTACTTGATACCGCAACGGAGGAAGCATAATAGCTTCGGGAGCTCATTTATGATCTTCCAGTGGTTGGGGCACAAATACCGGCGATACCGATATACTGCGACAACCAGGCGACTGCGGCGGTGACATCAAATGACCTCTTCAACGGAAAGAAGAGGACAATGCCGTTGAAGCAGAGGAAAGTACACGATCTCATCAAGAGGGGTGTTATTGCAGTGATTAATGTTCGGAGTCAGAAGAACCTGGCGGATCCATTCACCAAGGGCCTCAAGCGCCAGCTGGTCGACGACACAGCTTGTAAAATAGGCTTGAAGGCATTCTGATATTGTGTTATTACATTTTTACCATAAAGTTTTATGTTATTAGTTAGAAAAATCTACTAGGCATCTAACTTTCGGTTCAAGGAAGGACTGTTAACCGGAAGAATATCAGAAACGGTGGATACTTGTCCTCTGTGACATGGAGAGGTTACGGACCTACAACCACTGTTGTCTATTGTTGTATTCTGCGGAAAGCGGATCCTTTGGGAATGTTGGCTTAAACGTCTTAATGAGTTCTCAGGCAGAGTGAATTTCTGGTGTGCTTTACAGGAAGAACGTTAGCGCAGCACTACATGGAGTGAAACTCCATGCTACTGTGGGGTGACTCCACCATGAGGTTCCTGAAAGGGGTAATGCCTCGACTGTATGAGCCAAGTCACAGCGGCGTAGCACCGCAAATAGGCAGGTAGCCTAATGCTGTATGTTGAAATGAAAGGGGGTGTAGTCAGCACTACAAAGAGGAGGGGTTCCTGTACTGCCCCGTTCCGCTCAGTCAATCGAAGGAATCGAAACGCCGACGGCGTTCGGACTTAGCCTTACAACGACGACTCGAAGACATCGCTCGGGTGGGGTAGTTTCGGTGAACTTGTCTCATCTTAGCCTTCACTTAATAATTCGTGTGTTTTCAACTTGCACAATAGACTTGATAATAAAAGAGACGAATCCACATAGCTAAGGAAATAATCCCGACGTGTCGAATCGAGTTTAGAACATGGAAAACGTCCCACGGTCGGATTAGAGTTGGTGCACGGTGTGCTTTGAAAATGACACTCGGTCCTTCGTACCGTGGCTTGGAAGAAGGTAAAGTTGGTATTCATCACAAACTATGAGTTAGCCTAAGTTATAGGCGTCGCCCGCGTAGATGCTCAATAAAGCATGCACGTTTCCATGGAATGCAAGGCTCGGCGTAGCCTTGATCGTCCCACGAGCTAAGTTGTATCGCATGGCTTATGGCATGAGTTTAGGTACCCAAAGAATTTGGTTGTTCAAGTTAAGCGTATGCACGGTCCCCCGGTTCTATGGCTGCATATAGCCATTCGTTCTCACGGTCTTAAGGCTCGTCACATAGAGTGTGACTTGGACAATAGTGTCGCACGGAGTACATTGGAGTATGAGACGTTCTTATGCACGTTAAGAAGTTCGAGGCGGTCCCTCGGTTGGGAGTCTCGCATTCCTATCCACGTTAAGAAATTCGAGGCGGTCCCTCGGTTGGGAGTCTCGCGTTCCTATCCACGTTAAGAAGTACGAAGCGGCCCCTCGGTTGGGAGTCTTGCGTTCCTATCCACGTTAAGAAGTACGAGGCGGTCCCTCGGTTGGGAGTCTCACGGTCCTGATGCACGTTATGCAAAGTGTGGTTCAGAGCAAGAGTTGCTAAGAATAGTTCCAGTCGCACCAACAAATTAGGCCATACATTTATGTGAGTCTAGATGTCTCGTAGGTGCATGGTCATTGGACACCTTGTCGACAAGGATTTCTGCCTAGACTGGTTATACGCCGGGGCACCGGGCCCAGTCGTCCTAGGGGGTAGACGTTATAGCAGTGCACGATTCATTGCGTGAGGGTAGTCGGGGGATTTCCATGGGGCTCGCTACCTGCATCGAAGGACCCGCCGCCTACCCGAGCTATGTCCGCGATAGCTTGTCATGCCAGTGGCCTTTCATATAGATAATTGGCGTACTATGCGGCGAATCCGCATGCACGGTGTCGGTCGTAACAGAGGAAGTATAAGTATGGTATGTGTTGAGTTATGGAATGCGTGCACGGCATGCACCTAAAGGAATATGAAGCCTAAGATTTGGCTATACGTAAAGACACGTGCTTTGGCACGAGATACGGCGTCGTGCTTGAGTTCTCAACAACGGTTCCACAAGTTGGGTTAGACGTCTCGAGTTAAGTCTGGAAGGGCCGTCGGACAAGTTTGGTTAAGTCAGGTTAAGCTACGAGGCACGACCTCGAAATATGAGGTACGACCGCGTTATCACAATACAAGTATAGGAAAGACTTGGCGAGGAGACACTGCCTCAGAAATATTGAAGCACCAGTCGAGTTCATGGCACGACCGAGTCGTTACGTCCCAGATTATAGCACGAAAGACAAGTGTGATTCGGTACGTTGACAATGCAAGCACGAGAAAGATCTAGAGGCAAGGATAAGGAAGATATCGGTACGTGTCACGCCCCAGAACTAGAATACTGAAGAGCGGGGGTGCACATAGCCAGCTACGTATATCGAAATGGCATCCACCTCGCTATACGGTCACGGCTATCTAGATATGTGAGGGTTTTCTACAAGCCAACAGTCTCTTATGGTCATGAACAAGCCTAGTGTCTCAATCACCACAAGTAAGTAAAGTCGCAAGATGTATGATCATTAAATATACAATAATAAGGCGTCCCAAATATTACATATTCAGCTGATCATGAAGCTAGTCGTTACAAAATGTTAGGACTAGCAAGAGTTTAGTCATACATGATCAACCCTAGGATCTGTCAATCATGTTTACAGCCCGTAGGCAGACAGTAAGTAAAGTGCATCGAGCTAACAGGTGCTCGTCGGCTAAACGCCTCAAAAGAATAACTTTACAATAGAGTGAGCGAAACAAAATAGAAAACCCACTCGTAGCCCGGGTTTCTTCTAGTCGCCACCATCGGACTGGAGGTTCGGTAGATCCTCGGGTGCTGCTCCGAAATCTGGCAACACAAAACCGGCTGGGTCAAACCCCAGAAAGAGCAAGTGCCACAAGGGAGGCCACGAAATAAGAACAAAAGCCAGCATATCAGAACATAAGAAAATAAATACATAATAAAGACAATTATTAAGGAGAAACCTGGCAGGTGATATACGATGAGATAACCATGGGACTCTTCAGATAACCAAGTTATAACCCGTAAACCAAACAAGGATCGGGGTTGTAACCCTTCGTCTGAACGGAACTTGGTTTCTCCCACCATTTATCGGCAAGATAAACTATAAGAAATCAGGACCTATAATTAATCATGATTAAGGTAAAGCACGAGTAGTCATGTCATGTCATAACCTTGTACAGGATCAGGGCAAGACAAGCGGGAATAGACTCCATCCAATCAATCACGGCCAAGCAAGTACTACGGCTTACTACTTAACTAACTAGGGTTATCACAAGCCTAATTACTAACAAGATGCAAGTGAGAATTTCCCAGTCCTAAGCCCTGCAGATTATCCAGTTATCCTTCCGCGGGTTGAGAGTATAGGTGGGTACATCGCCCGGGAGACAAATGTACCCTTAGGTGACTTAGAGGGTGCAACACGCGACGGTGTGCTGGAAATGTGCTCTACTCGTCGGCAAGCTACAAGTCCAATTAAAGTGCCCAGATAATGAGATTGCCTGTGACTGGAAATTCTCCATGAACTAGTTAGATCTAGTCATTAGCCTAATCCATATTCAGTATGAATCCCTGACCGTGGGAACCAGGGAGTCACGTCCTAGACATGATGCAAGACAAGACAAGCGGATTGCACAAGCAAGCAAGCAGGAACACCCACGGTGTCAAGTAGATTATACGAGTCAAGTTAGCCGTCGCAACAGCATCAAGTCGAGTCAGGTTACAAGTTACAAGTCAAGTCGAGTACAAGTCAAGTCAAGTCAGGTCAGGTACATGTCAAGAGTGCGCCGCCACGGGCCACTATCAAGTTATCAAGATAAATCATGTCAGGGTACTTGTCAGGAGTACGCCACGACGGGCTACTATCAGGTCACGTTGGTCATGTCAGGAGTGCACCACTATGGGTCACTGTCGTGTTAAGCTAGTGCCTTGTCATACCATACCATGTACAATAGTCATTCCAAACATATTAAGTAAAATCAAGTTCATGACAAAAGGCGTAAGGATATAAAATAGGCATGAAATATCTAATAAAATATCGATATACAGGGCTATAGAAGAGCCAAGCTTAGAGAAATAAAACCAAAACTCCAAGAGCCAATGGATTGCGTAAGGGGTCAGGGAGTTGGATTGTGCAGGTGTCCGCTGCGCAGGGTGCCAAGTGCGCAGGGGCACAGGGCGCAGGGGCAGATTGCGCATGAACAGACTGCGCAGGAGTGAACTGCGCATGGATGAATTGCGCAGGAGCAGACTGCGCAGTAGTAAACTGCGCAGGGGTGGATTGCGCAGGAGCAGACTGCGCAGGAGTTAACTGCGCAGGGTGAAGTGCGCAGAAATGGTTGGCGCATGGGGCTGAGCGCAGTTCACCATAGGGCAAGTTGCGCGGTCGGCACTGTGCTAAAGAGCGCAGGCCGAGAGGGGCTGCGCAGTCCAGCACTGTACTAAAGAGCGCAGGCTGCAGGCTGCTACTCCAGGCCGAGAAGAACACCAAGAACACCAAGAAATTCAAATTTTCATATCTTTGTCAAATCAAAGCCAAATCTAGATTTTCAAAGTTCTAACTTGAGTAAAATTGAATTCTCTTCCACATGGAAGCATCAAAACCCACAAAATCTCAACTAAAATAGATCAAAATCATGTAAATCCGAAAATAGAGAAACTTAGATCTAGAACAATGGAGACTCCAAATCACAAAATGCCAAGTTCTAAAGTTAATCTCCATGGCCTAATCTAGCTAATGGACAAATAAAAAGTGGTTCTCATGTGGTGGCAAGGTGCACTTGCCTATGGGTGTTGGTGAGTTGTGTAGAGGAAGGAAGAAGAAGGAGATGGAGAAGTAAATAAAAAATAAAGAGGAGAAAGAAAAGTTAGGTGGGATTTAATAGAGGTGGGTTGTGTTGTGTTGAGGGTAGAGTGTAGGTTAAAGTGCTCCTCTCATGATAAACCAAACCAAAGCAAACCCTCTCCACAATATAAAACCAAGCCAAGTCAAAACCCATTTCACGAGAAAACCCAAAATCTGCAAATCGAGCCAAAAATACAATTACAGGCCAGAATCTGAGAAAATAAAATACAGGTCCATGATACATGCAGGCTTAACCAAAAATACGTATTCAGAATATGGGTGCTACAACTCTACCCACCTTAAAAGAATTCTGTCCTCGGAATTTAATCAAGGAGCTAGAGAGACAAGGACAAGTCATACTATTCACATGCAAGCTATACTAAGCAGTCAATCAAACAATCACGCATGCAAGCAAGGACGGAAGGCATAAGGCATAAGGAAGACATTATACCTTATGAGTCAAACAGGTAAGGATAACGTGATCGGATATTATCCTCACACTCCCACATTTGACTCTCCCAAGGAGCGATGAACTCAAGCAACATGAACTAAACTGATAGTCTTGCGCTTGAGGTCTCTTCCCTTGGTCAAACAGGGACACGGGCCTCCCTCATACGAAAAGGTTGGTACCAATAGCCGTTTTCGAATGATCTAGGACATGGCTCGGGCCCGGGATATACCGTTGTAATTAGGATACATGAAACAATGACACGTGTCCCGTATAACAACGACGGAAAGTAAGACAATAGGACACAGATACCTCACAGCCGAGTCGGGATCTGGGCCTGGGCCAGGGCGAACTGCTGAGGCCTCTGTTGCTGGAAGACTTGAGCCTGAGGCGGCAATGGTCTCGGAGGCTGGTACTGCTGCTGAAACACTTGGGCTTGAGGCGGCAATGGCCTCGACAATGGATACTGCTGTTGCTGCTGTACTGGTGTTGGTGCTGGTCCTCTTACCGAAGGACTAATCTGGGCCGACGAGGAGGGACCGGCTCTATTCGGACAGGACCCTATCATGTGGTCCGGTGCTCCACAAGCTAAGCACAATCCCTGTGCTCTGCGACACTCCGAAATAACGTGCCCTGGCTTCCCACAATGAGTGTAGCCCATTGCGGAAGACTGCTTCTGCTTCTGTTGCTGAGGGAACGTGACCGACGTCACTGAGGCCGCCTGCCTCGGAGTTCCAATTGTCAAGGCCCTGACTGCTGGGGTTGGTGCTGAAGACTGGGTCATCTGGCCGTGTGATCACTTCCGACCTCCGGTCCTGTCCACGATCCTGTGGAAGGTATACTCGTGCCTCCTGGCTGCCCTCAATACTGGATCAAAAGTCTGATGTTCAAACTGTTCTACAGCTAACAAAATCTCGAGGTGGAGCCCTTGCTGGAACCGCTGGGCTCTATCAAACTCGGTCGCCACCAAAGTGGGAGCAAACCGACTAAGCCTGGAGAACTCGGCCGCATATCCATCGACCGTCCTGCCTCCTTGCTTCAGATTGGTGAACTTGGTCTGTAGATCGTACCGAGCCACCGCATCGAAGTACTTAGTCTGGAATCTCTCTCTGAATAGTGCCCATGGAATTGGGGCTACTAATCCCATGGCCTGTGCTGCCCACCAGCTGCGGGCAAGATCCAGTAACTGTAGACGTACTACGGCTACCTTCTCGTCCTCCGGGGTTCTAGCTGCCTCTAGAATGACTTCAGTATCCTGGAGCCACGCGTCAGCAGCGATAGCATCTTCACTGCCATCGAAGAATGGAGGGTTCAGGCGCTTGAAACTGTTCGCTGCACTATTTCTTGGATGACCGCCTCTGTTCAGAGCATCTTCCACTACCTGGTGCAAGGCATCTCCTCGGCGATCTTGGGAAGCTAATAATGATCTGATGAGACCCACCAAAGTGCCATCATCAGGCTCTGCAGGCTGGACTGGCTGAACTGGCGGCTCTTCTCCAGTAGGTACGACTCGGGAGGCTACTCCGGAGTGTTGGGCTTGATCTTCGGGCTGCTGATCCACCGGAGGTGCTCCACCTTGCTGATCGGCGGGGTCAGGTACGGTGCCGCTGAAGAAGACGACACAGGAAAAACAATAAGGAAGGACCAGGACAGATCAACGATACAAGCATGTGATCAAGTCAAGATTCTCAGGGATTTGAAAGTACGGGCGGAGATCAAGGGCGAATACTGATTGAGACATCTATTCGGTAAACCCTCACATTTTTTGATTAACAAGACCTGCATGGGCCACCACTTAAACCATGTCACGCCCCAGAACTAGAATACTGAAGAGCGGGGGTGCACATAGCCAGCTACGTATATCGAAATGGCATCTACCTCGCTATACGGTCACGGCTGTCTAGATATGTGAGGGTTTTCTACAAGCCAACAGTCTCTTATGGTCATGAACAAGCCTAGTGTCTCAATCACCACAAGTAAGTAAAGTCGCAAGATGTATGATCATTAAATATACAATAATAAGGCTTCCCAAATATTACATATTCAGCTGATCATGAAGCTAGTCGTTACAAAATATTAGGACTAGCAAGAGTTTAGTCATACATGATCAACCCTAGGATCTGTCAATCATGTTTACAGCCCGTAGGCAGACAGTAAGTAAAGTGCATCGAGCTAACAGGTGCTCGTCGGCTAAACGCCTCAAAAGAATAACTTTACAATAGAGTGAGCGAAACAAAATAGAAAACCCACTCGTAGCCCGGGTTTCTTCTAGTCGCCACCATCGGGCTGGAGGTTCGGTAGATCCTCGGGTGCTGCTCCGAAATCTGGCCACACAAAACCAGCTGGGTCAAACCCCAGAAAGAGCAAGTGCCACAAGGGAGGCCACGCAATAAGAACAAAAGCCAGCATATCAGAACATAAGAAAATAAATACATAATAAAGACAATTATTAAGGAGAAACCTGGCAGGTGATATACGATGAGATAACCATGGGACTCTTCAGATAACCAGGTTACAACTTGTAAACCAAACAAGGACCGGGGTTGTAACCCTTCGTCTGAACGGAACTTGGTTTCTCCCACCATTTATCGGCAAGATAAACTACAAGAAATCAGGACCTATAATTAATCATGATTAAGGTAAAGCACGAGTAGTCATGTCATGTCATAACCTTGTACAGGATCAGGGCAAGACAAGCGGGAATAGACTCCATCCAATCAATCACGGCCAAGCAAGTACTACGGCTTACTACTTAACTAACTAGAGTTATCACAAGCCTAATTACTAACAAGGTGCAAGTGAGAATTTTCCAGTCCCAAGCCCTGCAGACTATCTAGTTATCCTTCCGCGGGTTGAGAGTATAGGTGGGTACATCGCCCGGGAGACAAATGTACCCTTAGGTAACTTAGAGGGTGCAACACGCGACGGTGTGCTGAAAATGTGCTCTACTCGTCGGCAAGCTACAAGTCCAATTAAAGCGCCCAGATAACGAGATTGTCTGTGACTGGAAATTCTCCATGAACTAGTTAGATCTAGTGATTAGCCTAATCCATATTCAGTATGAATCCCTGACCGTGGGAACCAGGAAGTCACGTCCTAGACATGATGCAAGACAAGACAAGCGGATTGCACAAGCAAGCAAGCAAGCAGGAACACCCACGGTGTCAAGTAGATTATACGAGTCAAGTTAGCCGTTGCAACAGCATCAAGTCGAGTCAGGTTACAAGTTACAAGTAAAGTCGAGTACAAGTCAAGTCAAGTCAGGTCAGGTACATGTCAAGAGTGCGCCGCCACGGGCCACTATCAAGTTATCATGATAAATCATGTCAGGGTACTTGTCAGGAGTACGCCACGACGGGCTACTATCAGGTCACGTTGGTTATGTCAGGAGTGCACCACTATGGGTCACTGTCGTGTTAAGCTAGTGCCTTGTCATACCATGCCATGTACAATAGTCATTCCAAACATATTAAGTAAAATCAAGTTCATGACAAAAGGCGTAAGGATATAAAATGGGCATGAAATATCTAATAAAATATCGATATACAGGGCTATAGAAGAGCCAAGCTTAGAGAAATAAAAACCAAAACTCCAAGAGCCAATGGATTGCGTAAGGGGTCAGGGAGATGGATTGCGCAGGTGTCCGCTGCGCAGGGTGCCAAGTGCGCAGGGGCACAGGGCGCAGGGGCAGATTGTGCATGAACAGACTGCGCAGGAGTGAACTGCGCATTGGTGAATTGCGCAGGAGCAGACTGCGCAGTAGTAAACTGCGCAGGGGTGGATTGCGCAGGAGCAGACTGCGCAGGAGTTAACTGCGCAGGGTGAAGTGCGCAGAAATGGTTGGCGCATGGGGCTGAGCGTAGTTCACCATAGGGCAAGCTGCGCGGTCGGCACTGTGCTAAAGAGCGCAGGCCGAGAGGGGCTGCGCAGTCCAGCACTGCGCTAAAGAGCGCAGGCTGCAGGCTGCTACTCCAGGCCGAGAAGAACACCAAGAAATTCAAATTTTCATATCTTTGTCAAATCAAAGCCAAATCTAGATTTTCAAAGTTCTAACTTGAGTAAAATTGAATTCTCTTCCACATGGAAGCATCAAAACCCACAAAATCTCAACTAAAATAGATCAAAACTATGTAAATCCGAAAATAGAGAAACTTAGATCTAGAACAATGGAGACTCCAAATCACAAAATGCCAAGTTCTAAAGTTAATCTCCATGGCCTAATATAGCTAATGGACAAATAAAAAGTGGTTCTCATGTGGTGGCAAGGTGCACTTGCCTATGGGTGTTGGTGAGTTGTGTAGAGGAAGGAAGAAGAAGGAGATGGAGAAGTAAATAAAAAATAAAGAGGAGAGAGAAAAGTTAGGTGGGATTTAATAGAGGTGGGTTGTGTTGTGTTGAGGGTAGAGTGTAGGTTAAAGTGCTCCTCTCATGATAAACCAAACCAAACCAAACCCTCTCCACAATATAAAACCAAGCCAAGTCAAAACCCATTTCACGAGAAAACCCAAAATCTGCAAATCGAGCCAAAAATACAATTACAGGCCAGAATCTGAGAAAATAAAATACAGGTCCATGATCCATGCAGGCTTAACCAAAAATACGTATTCAGAATATGGGTGCTACAACTCTACCCACCTTAAAAGAATTCCGTCCTCGGAATTTAATCAAGGAGCTAGAGAGACAAGGACAAGTCATACTATTCACATGCAAGCTATACTAAGCAGTCAATCAAACAATCACGCATGCAAGCAAGGACGGAAGGCATAAGGCATAAGGAAGGCATTATACCTTATGAGTCAAACAGGTAAGGATAACGTGATCGGATATTATCCTCACACTCCCACATTTGACTCTCCCAAGGAGCGATGAACTCAAGCAACATGAACTAAACTGATAGTCTTGCGCTTGAGGTCTCTTCCCTTGGTCAAACAGGGACACGGGCCTCCCTCATACGAAAAGGTTGGTACCAATAGCCGTTTTCGAATGATCTAGGACATGGCTCGGGCCCGGGATATACCGTTGTAATTAGGACACATGAAACAATGACACGTGTCCCGTATAACAACGACGAAAAGTAAGACAATAGGACACAGATACCTCACAGCCGAGTCGGGATCTGGGCCTGGGCCAGGGCGAACTGCTGAGGCCTCTGTTGCTGGAAGACTTGAGCCTGAGGCGGCAATGGTCTCGGAGGCTGGTACTGCTGCTGAAACACTTGGGCTTGAGGCGGCAATGGCCTCGGCAATGGATACTGCTGTTGCTGCTGTATTGGTGTTGGTGCTGGTCCTCTTACCGAAGGACTAGTCTGGGCCGACGAGGAGGGACCGGCTCTATTCGGACAGGACCCTATCATGTGGTCCGGTGCTCCACAAGCCAAGCACAATCCCTGTGCTCTGCGACACTCCGAAATAATGTGCCCTGGCTTCCCACAATGAGTGCAGCCCATTGCGGAAGACTGCTTCTGCTTCTGTTGCTGAGGGAACGTGACCGACGTCACTGAGGCCGCCTGCCTCGGAGTTCCAATTGTCAAGGCCCTGACTACTGGGGTTGGTGCTGAAGACTGGGTCATATGGTCGTGAGATCGCTTCCGACCTCCGGTCCTGTCCACGATCCTGTGGGAGGTATACTCGTGCCTCCTGGCTGCCCTCAATACTGTATCAAAAGTCTGATGTTCAAACTGTTCCACTGCTAACAAAATCTCGAGGTGGAGCCCTTGCTGGAACCGCTGGGCTCTATCAAACTCGGTCGCCACCAAAGTGGGAGCAAACCGACTAAGCCTGGAGAACTCGGCCGCATATCCATCGACAGTCCTGCCTCCTTGCTTCAGATTGGTGAACTTGGTCTGTAGATCGTACCGAGCCACCGCATAGAAGTACTTAGTCTGGAATCTCTCTCTGAATAGTGCCCATAGAATTGGGGCCACTAATCCCATGGCCTGTGCTGCCCACCAGCTGCGGGCAAGATCCAGTAACTGTAGACGTACTACGGCTACCTTCTCGTCCTCCGGGGTTCTGGCTGCCTCTAGAATGACTTCAGTATCCTGGAGCCACGCGTCAGCAGCGATAGCATCTTCACTGCCATCGAAGAATGGAGGGTTCAGGCGCTTGAAACTGTTCGCTGTACTATTCCTTGGATGACCGCCTCTGTTCAGAGCATCTTCCACTGCCTGGTGCAAGGCATCTCCTCGGCGATCTTGGAAAGCTAATAATGATCTGATGAGACCCACCAAAGTGCCATCATCAGGCTCTGCAGGCTGGACTGGCTGAACTGGCGGCTCTCCTCCAGTAGGTACGACTCGGGAGGCTACTCCGGAGTGTTGGGCTTGATCTTCGGGCTGCTAATCCACGGGAGGTGCTCCACCTTGCTGATCGGCGGGGTCAGGTACGGTGCCGCTGAAGAAGACGACACAGGAAAAACAATAAGGAAGGACCATGACAGATCAACGATACAAGCATGTGATCAAGTCAAGATTCTCAGGGATTTGAAAGTACGGGCGGAGATCAAGGGCGAATACTGATTGAGACATCTATTCGGTAAACCCTCACATTTCTTGATTAACAAGACCTGCATGGGCCACCACTTAAACCATGTCACGCCCCAGAACTAGAATACTGAAGAGCGGGGGTGCACATAGCCAGCTACGTATATCGAAATGGCATCTACCTCGCTATACGGTCACGGCTGTCTAGATATGTGAGGGTTTTCTACAAGCCAACAGTATCTTATGGTCGTAAACAAGCCTAGTGTCTCAATCACCACAAGTAAGTAAAGTCGCAAGATGTATGATCATTAAATATACAATAATAAGGCGTCCCAAATATTACATATTCAGCTGATCATGAAGCTAGTCGTTACAAAATGTTAGGACTAGCAAGAGTTTAGTCATACATGATCAACCCTAGGATCTGTCAATCATGTTTACAGCCCGTAGGCAGACAGTAAGTAAAGTGCATCGAGCTAACAGGTGCTCGTCGGCTAAACGCCTCAAAAGAATAACTTTACAATAGAGTGAGCGAAACAAAATAGAAAACCCACTCATAGCCCGGGTTTCTTCTAGTCGCCACCATCGGGCTGGAGGTTCGGTAGATCCTCGGGTGCTGCTCCGAAATCTGGCCACACAAAACCAGCTGGGTCAAACCCCAGAAAGAGCAAGTGCCACAAGGGAGGCCACGAAATAAGAACAAAAGCCAGCATATCAGAACATAAGAAAATAAATACATAATAAAGACAATTATTAAGGAGAAACCTGGCAGGTGATATACGATGAGATAACCATGTGCATCTTCAGATAACCAGGTTACAACCCGTAAACCAAACAAGGACCGGGGTTGTAACCCTTCGTCTGAACGGAACTTGGTTTCTCCCACCATTTATCGGCAAGATAAACTACAAGAAATTAGGACCTATAATTAATCATGATTAAGGTAAAGCACGAGTAGTCATGTCATGTCATAACCTTGTACAGGATCAGGGCAAGACAAGCGGGAATAGACTCCATCCAATCAATCACGGCCAAGTAAGTACTACGGCTTACTACTTAACTAACTAGGTTTATCACAGGCCTAATTACTAACAAGATGCAAGTGAGAATTTTCCAGTCCCAAGCCCTGCAGACTATCTAGTTATCCTTCCGCGGGTTGAGAGTATAGGTGGGTACATCGCCCGGGAGACAAATGTACCCTTAGGTGACTTAGAGGGTGCAACACGCGACGGTGTGCTGGAAATATGCTCTACTCGTCGGCAAGCTACAAGTCCAATTAAAGCGTCCAGATAACGAGATTGCCTGTGACTGGAAATTCTCCATGAACTAGTTAGATCTAGTCATTAGCCTAATCCATATTCAGTATGAATCCCTGACCGTGGGAACCAGGGAGTCACGTCCTAGACATGATGCAAGACAAGACAAGCGGATTGCACAAGCAAGCAAGCAGGAACACCCACGGTGTCAAGTAGATTATACGAGTCAAGTTAGCCGTCGCAACAGCATCAAGTCGAGTCAGGTTACAAGTTACAAGTCAAGTCGAGTACAAGTCAAGTCAAGTCAGGTCAGGTACATGTCAAGAGTGCGCCGCCACGGGCCACTATCAAGTTATCATGATAAATCATGTCAGGGTACTTGTCAGGAGTACGCCACGACGGGCTACTATTAGGTCACGTTGGTCATGTCAGGAGTGCACCACTATGGGTCACTGTCGTGTTAAGCTAGTGTCTTGTCATACCATGCCATGTACAAAAGTCATTCCAAACATATTAAGTAAAATCAAGTTCATGACAAAAGGCGTAAGGATATAAAATGGGCATGAAATATCTAATAAAATATCGATATACAGGGCTATAGAAGAGCCAAGCTTAGAGAAATAAAAACCAAAACTCCAAGAGCCAATGGATTGCACAAGGGGTCAGGAAGTTGGATTGCGCAGGTGTCAGCTGCGCAGGGTGCCAAGTGCGCAGGGGCACAGGGCGCAGGGGCAGATTGCGCATGAACAGACTGCGCAGGAGTGAACTGCGCAGGGGTGAATTGTGCAGGAGCAGACTGCACAGTAGTGAACTGCACAGGGGTGGATTACGCAGGTGCAGACTGCGCAGGAGTTAACTGCGCAGGGTAAAGTGCGCAGGAATGGTTGGCGCATGGGGCTGAGCGCAGTTCACCATAGGACAAGCTGCGCGGTCGGCACTGCGCTAAAGAGCGCAGGCCGAGAGGGGCTGCGCAGTCCAGCACTGCGCTAAAGAGCGCAGACTGCAGGCTGCTACTCCAGGCCGAGAAGAACACCAAGAACACCAAGAAATTCAAATTTTCATATCTTTGTCAAATCAAAGCCAAATCTAGATTTTCAAAGTTCTAACTTGAGTAAAATTGAATTCTCTTCCACATGGAAGCATCAAAACCCACAAAATCTCAACTAAAATAGATCAAAACCATGTAAATCCAAAAATAGAGAAACTTAGATCTAGAACAATGGAGACTCCAAATCATAAAATGCCAAGTTCTAAAGTTAATCTCCATGGCCTAATCTAGCTAATAGACAAATAAAAAGTGGTTCTCAAGTGGTGGCAAGGTGCACTTGCCTATGGGTGTTGGTGAGTTGTGTAGAGGAAGGAAGAAGAAGGAGATGGAGAAGTAAATAAAAAATAAAGAGGAGAGAGAAAAGTTAGGTAGGATTTAATAGAGGTGGGTTGTGTTGTGTTGAGGGTGGAGTGTAGGTTAAAGTTCTCCTCTCATGATAAACCAAACCAAACCAAACCCTCTCCACAATATAAAACCAAGCCAAGTCAAAACCCATTTCACGAGAAAACCCAAAATCTGCAAATCGAGCCAGAAATACAATTACAGGCCAGAATCTGAGAAAATAAAATACAGGTCCATGATACATGCAGGCTTAACCAAAAATACGTATTCAGAATATGGGTGCTACAGTACGATAGCACGGTGATGGTCTAGAGACACAAATAGGCCAAGGCGTCGGTCCTAAAACTGATCCTAAGACAAGAATAGAAAGACAATCGTAAAACGGATACGTTGCACAAAAGTAAATTAACGTGTTGGTTTTGTATAGGTGGGCGAGGAGCTCACTCCACTAGGGCTGTAAAATGGACAGGACAGTCCGTTGTCCGTACGAGTCCGACTCTATAAATGGTTCGACTGTGGACCGTCCGATCGAATTAACGAACAGAGTTCGAACATTTTATGGGGTCCGTTTAGAAATCGGACTCGGGTTCGATCACATGTTGTCCGGTCCGAATAGGTCCGTGAACATATAGTTCAAAGGTTTTACAATAAATTTTCTTACTTTTAGGTTTTATTGGTATGGTCAGCATATTTAGCCACCATCACTTTTTTCAAAATTTCAATTTTCCATACAAGGTAAATACCAAGTGTCTCCGCATATTCACACAACCACCATTACTTCTTTCCAAATTTCAATTTTCCATACGAGACAAGTACCAAAGCGTCTCATCATATTAACACAGCCACCATTACTACTTTCCAAAATTTACTTTTCCATATGAGACGAATTTCAAACGTCTCTTCATATTCACAAAGCCACCATTACTTTTTTTTTCCAAATTGTAATTTTCTATACAAGGAAAATACCAAATGCCTCTGCATATTCACACAGCCATCATTACTTCTTTCCAAATTCAAGTTTCCATACAATGCAAATATCAAGCGCCACCACATACTTGTTATTTAGTTCTTTACATACCAAGGCAAATACCGTACGACGGCTAAGCCGAGACGAGGCCGCCTCATTAATCACGTAGAAATTATTAGAATTTGTTAGAAAAGGCTTTTGCTTGAGTTGAGTCCGAGTCCGGTCTGGTCCGGTCCGGTCTAAACGAACGAGCCTAACGACCGAACACGAGCATGACCCAAAATTAATGGACCGAACACGAACACGACAAGTCTTGTTCGAATTTAACCGAGCCGGACTCGGGTCCGTCCGATTCTATTTTTGGTCCGAGCTTGAACACTAGGATGTCCGAGTCCATCCGGTCCGTTTACACCCCTACACTCCACCAGTACAGTTGAGTACTGACACCCACATAGTTTTTATGTGCAGGCGTAGGTAGAAGCTCGTGGTGCGGAGCTCGCTTGGATGCGTCGAGGCATGGAGTTCCTTGGCGATTCGAAGCGTGTGGCCGTATGAAGTCAAGACGTATACAGGACATAATGTATGGACATCGCCTTCCGAAGCTTCCGCTGGCTCAATATTGTATCGAGAGATGAGAAAGAGCAGAGTGACTTGTAAAATGAGAGAAAAGTGAGCACAAGAGACTTGTAATCAAGGCCATGCGCCCATTGTAATATCATTGTCCAATATCAATAAAGAGTTCTTTTGAATAACTTGTATTTTGCCTTTGAATTTCTGCTGCGTGTTCAATATTTCTGCTTGGGACTTCTGTGCGACGACCCCATCGCCGCCGATTTAATCGGTCGTTATGAAACTGCCTTGTGCGAGCGCAATCTAGGCTCGTGCGGCATCACGCCTTAGCGAGGACGATCGCTCCTACGGGAGCGGGGCGTGACATAATGGTATCAGAGCACGGCTTTACGTCCTTGGACTTCAAGTCGAATTTCTCAGTTTTGAAAGCTCGTCGTTGGAAAATAAGTATGTGCTCTCTCTCAATTGTCCCACGGGATATCCATACAATAAGTCTAATATTTTTAAAAGATCGTTCAAGCGTTCAATCGAACGCATCGGTAGGCCTTTGTGCCGAACGGTGTCAACTTGACTTGATAAGGAAACTTGTGCTAAAAAGTTAGCAAGTCGCGTACGTGCCAGAATAGTCCTACGTCGACATTAGCAAATAAGCGTGCAAACTCGGAGTATAGTCCGCACGGGATGGTTATGCACACGGCCTTTTGGCTAAGTTGTGTCGTATTTCGCGTACCTAGACTTTATGGTGCAAGCGAGTTACGAGCGATATTGAGTACCGCTCGGTCAGGAACGAAACTATACTTAGAGTGGCTACCGATAGAGTGCTATCGAGCGACGATAACGTCTATGCGATATAGATGAGCGTGCTTAAAATTTGAGGAATGGTTCGAACGGAATTCAAAGAAGTCAATTTTGATTCGAATGATAATTTTAAGCATTTGTAGAATGACTTGACCCTGAGTGGTGTATGGACGTCATAGAAATTGTTCGATCAAAACTAAAGGAATTACGGATAGTACGAGTGCATCGACAAGCGATGATATCGCAAGGCCTTAGAACGAGTAGCACTTAGTTGGTCATGATTCGAGAGTCGCAAACGAGATATCGTTCGAATGAATTGTGAATGGAAATGCGAGTTATGAAATGGTTGAATGGAAATTCTAAACGATAAAATAAATGGATGACTTGATTGAAGAAATTGATACGGATCGTATACAAAAAGTTAGTACGATGGGGAGATAGCGTGCATGAAAGGTTTAAGTTTGAAGTTACGCAACTGACTCTGAGGATTTGGATTGAATGTTGCTCGATGATTTGAGTTAGCAAAGAATGATGCGAGTGAAGGAAATTTGTTGGTCGATGGCTTAAGATAGACGGACGAAAATACGTGATTTCGAATTTGAAGGAATTGATCTTGTAAAGGATTCGGGGGATAATGATCGAACTTAATGTTGAATGTCGAAGAGATCATCCAGTTGGATGCTAGCATCATTCGTACGATTCGAAATTCGTTGCAAAAGAAGATCATCAGATTACGCATATCATCGATGGTATTGAGGCGTATCAAAGATTGATATGCGATAACTCGAGGGTACTCTGATACGGTGAATGACGATCGTGAAAGTGTTATCGTTCTGAATGGATGCAATACTTAGGACTTTGGTTGAAATGAATGTTGGATGAACACGATCGTGTCTCGATGATTACGCGGATAACCACAGCGTCGACAATCTTGTCTTGTGCGAGTGCGACTCCAGCCTCGCACATACGTCGCGTCGGATTTGGGGTGATCGTTCCGCGTCAGCGCTGACATGGTGATTCATGTCGCAGGAATGATCGAACTCGGAAAATTAGGATACGGCAACTTTGATTGTCTCGACTTATTAGCTTGATGCGAAGGTGAACTCGAAGATTTGTAGGACTTATGATTGACGATTGAGTAAAACTTGAGGATTGAGTAGGTCCAATCCGTACATCGAGAATGAATTAGTCTAGACAGAAAACAAGTGTTACGTCCCGATGAGAATGATTATCTCACGGGAGCGTGCATAGTGATTCGTGCCCACCGTGGATAATCTGACTCGCGTGAGATCGGGGCGCAACATGTTGTTAAGTCGGACGACCTTGTGATCGATTACATGAATTGGAATAGATGATTTCGAAAACGTGAAATGTGAATTATGGTTTAGAGATGAATTGTGTCATAGCGTGCTTGATTTGAGAATGAATGATAGGCGAACTAATGTCGAACGTGTTCGAAGAGATAGACGATACGGAACGGCTTGATGAACGAGCGATATGTTCTTATTGAGGAAATCGGTTAAAACGTGATTTATCGTAGGATGGCTTTACTGAACGACTCGGACCCCGTACGATGAACATTGGGATGTGTGTAGGAAATCGATGCTCGATGTTTAGAAATCGGAGTGATGCAAGCTTGGGTAGAAAACCCTGTACTATCAACTTAGTTTGACCTTAGGATGGGGTCAGTGTTGATATCGTTGTTTGGGAACTATGATTCCAGTACTGACGAAAAGATATAGCCTAGCGGTTAGGCAGACGTTCCGATGAGAAGCGATATGAATTATGGAGGCACCACTCGCGAGTCTCGGTTGACATGCATATATATCAAGGACGCTTGAATATGTGCACGATCCGACTCGAGTGGTAATTGGCAAATTCTCTATCACGAGGCTTGGCTGAAATGTATGTATTTTGGGGACGCCTGGAATATGTGCACGATCCAACTAAGTGATACGTTGAATCAAGTGAGACTTGAGGAACGAAGAAAGTGTCGAGGATTTCAAGATCGTGAGTTTCGAAGAAATGTTAATGGTAATACGATCATTGAATTGAGACGAGTTTGAATGTTGGTTGATCGGTTGGTGTGCCTGACGACTAAGTTAGCGATAAGCACGAGCGTGGCTCAAATTGAGGAAACGCATAGGAGTAGTGTGTGCGAGAAACGTAGGATGTTGATTAAAGTAATAAGCCGATAAGTGTACTCAGTAAGTTTTGAGGACGAAACTTTTTCTGAGTGGTGTATGATGTAGTGCCCTATTCCGCTCAGTCAATCGGAGGAATCGAAACGCCGACGGCGTTCGGACTTAGCCTTACAACGGCGATTCGAAGACATCGCTCAGGTGGGGTAGTTTCGGTGAACTTGCCTCATCTTAGCCTTTACTTAATAATTTGTGTTTTCAACTTGCACAATAGGCTTGATAATAAAAGAGACGAATCCACATAGCTAAGGGAATAATCCCGACGTGTCGAATCGAGTTTAGAACATGAAAAACGTCCCACGGTCGGATTAGAGTTGGTGCACGGTGTGCTTTGAAAATGACACTCGGTCCTTCGTCCCGTGGCTTGGAAGAAGGTAAAGTTGGTATTCGTCACAAACTATGAGTTAGCCTAAGTTATAGGCGTCGCCCGCGTAGATGCTCAATAAAGCATGCACGTTTCCATGGAATACAAGGCTCGGCATAGCCTTGATCGTCCCACGAGCTAAGTTGTATCGCACGGCTTATGGCATGAGTTTAGGTACCCAAAGAATTTGGTTGTTCAAGTTGAGCGTATGCACGGTCCCCCGGTTCTACGGCTGCATATAGCCATCGTTATCACGGTCTTAAGGCTCGTCACATAGAGTGTGACTTGGACGATAGTGTCGCACGGAGTACATTGGAGTATAAGACGTTCTTATGCACGTTAAGAAGTTCGAGGCGGTCCCTCGGTTGGGAGTCTCGCATTTCTATCCACGTTAAGAAGTTCTAGTCGGTCCCTCGGTTGGGAGTCTCGTGTTCCTATCCACGTTAAGAAGTACGAGGCGGCCCCTCGGTTGGGAGTCTCGCGTTCCTATCCACGTTAAGAAGCACGAGACGGTCCCTCGGTTGGGAGTCTCACGGTCCTGATGCATGTTATACAAAGTGTGGTTCAGAGCAAGAGTTGCTAAGAATAGTTCCAGTCGTACCAACAAATTAGGCCATGCATTTATGTGAGTCTAGATGTCTCGTAGGTGCGTGGTCATTGGACACCTTATCGACAAGGATTTCTGCCTAGACTGGTTATACGCCGGGGCACCGGGCCCAGTCGTCCTAGGGGGTAGACGTTATAGCAGCGCACGATTCATTGCGTGAGGGTAGTCGGAGGCTTTCCATGGGGCTCGCTACCTGCATCGAAGAACCCACCGCCTACCCGAGCTATGTCCGCGATGGCTTGTCATGCCAGTGGCCTTTTATATAGATAATTGGCGTGCTACGCGGCGAATCCGCATGGACGGTGTCGGTCGTAACAGAGAAAGTATAAGTATGGTATGTGTTGAGTTATGGAATGTGTGCACGGCATGCACCTAAAGGAATATGAAGCCTATGATTTGGCTATACGTAAAGATACGTGCTTCGGCACGAGATACGGCATCGTGCTTGAGTTCTTAACACCGGTTCCACAAGTTGGGTTAGACGTCTCGAGTTAAGTCTGGAAGGGCCGTCGGGCAAGTTTGGTTAAGTCATGTTAAGCTACGAGGCACGACCTCGAAATATGAGGCACGGTCGCGTTATCACAATACAAGTATAGGCAAGACTTAGCGATGAGGTACTTCCTCAGAAATATTGAAGCACAAGTCGAGTTCATGGCACGACCGAGTCGTTACGTCCCAGATTATAGCACGAAAGACAAGTGTGAGTTGGTACGTTGACAATGCAAGCACGAGAAAGGTCTAGTGGCGAGGATAAGGAAGATATCGGTACGATAGCACGGTGATGGTCTAGAGACACAAATAGGCCAAGACGTCGGTCCTAAAACTGATCCTAAGGCAAGAATAGAAAGACAATCGTAAAAGGGATATGTTGCACAAAAGTAAATTAACGTGTTGGTTTTGTATGGGTGGGCGAGGAGCTCACTCCACCAGTACAGTTGAGTACTGAAACCCACATAGTTTTTATGTACAGGCGCAGGTAGAAGCTCGTGGTACGGAGCTCGCTTGGATGCGTCGAGGCATGGAGTTCCTTGGCGATTCTAAGCGTGCGGCCGCGTGAAGTCAAGGCGTATACAGGACATAATGTATGGACATCGCCTTTCGAAGCTTCCGCTGGCTCAATATTGTATCGAGAGATGAGAGAGAGCAGAGTGACTTATAAAATGAGAGAAAAGTGAGCACGAGAGACTTGTAATCAAGGCCTTGCGCCCATTGTAATATCATTGTTCAATATCAATAAAGAGTTCTTTTGAATAACTTGTGTTTTGCCTTTGAATTTCTTCAGCATGTTCAATATTTCTGCTTGGGACTTCTGTGCGACGACTCCGTCGCCGTCGATGTAATCCGCCGTTATGAAACTCCTTACGCGAGCGCAATCTAGGCTCGTGCGGCATCACGGCTTAGCGAGGGTGATCGCTCCTACGGGAGCGAGGCGTGACAGTTCCTCATGTTACAGTGGCACGGTACCACATGAGGTACCCGGATAGGGGTAAAGCCTCGGTCTTGCAAGCCATGTCGTTGCGGCGTAACACCGCAAAGGCGCCTAAGGCTTCATGCTGGATAGTTTGGCACGACAAAGAGGCGGTGAACTCATGCTACAGTAGTATGACACTACGATGAGGTTCCCGATACGGGGTAAGGCCTCGGCTTTAGGCCATGTCATAACGGCGTAGCACCGCAAAAGAAGCGCAAAGCTTCATCCCATGTCTCTTTAACAAAGAACTCACCTATAGTGTATAGAAAGAGATATCAGGCCGTCTCTTGAGGGTAAACTTGTAGACGCCCAAAATTATACACTGAAACCAGGCTGGCATAGGGCCTTTAATGTGTAGCCAGAAGCACATGTAACTACATTATGTGAGTGGACATAATTTCAGCTATGGTGTAGAATTCAAGGCTTTGTCCATTCTTATATTATAGTCTGTTATTTGACCCATGCGGGAAGATTCAAGTCGTCAGCGACATCTCTCCTAATGCATGATGGGCAGTTACTGCAAGGAAAACTCAAACCCATATATAGAGATATGTGGGGAATTGTTGGAGTTTGGCCTTTTGTTTTAGAATTTTAGCCCCATATCGGTTAGGCCAAAGGAGTTGCATCTCTATATATTAGCTATGCTCTTTTAGAGATGCACATGTGGTGTGAAGGTGCATATGGGTGTGCCATGTGGGGGTATTTTTTAATAGAAAAAAGGCTAAATCAACAATGAAGCAATCATGCTTTTTGCTCTTAGGAAATTTATTTCTATTGGACCTAAGTCCCGTATGGGCTTAGCGACTCGGACTCGGACACAGACACGGACTCGAACTCGGACTCATGGGCTCATGAGGAGTAATATAGCATTTTGTTGGTGCACTTTGTACTTAGCACGTCAGCATCGTCGTTAGATGGATAGTACGCTTAAGTTGCGCTCGTTATGCTCGTTACCCGAGCCACTTGTGCTGCCAATTGGCACGGCCAAGTGCATAGCCAAGTGGCGCATCCAAGTTGTGTGGCCAAGTGGTGCACCCAGTTGTGCGGTCCAAAGGCGCGCCCAGTTGTGCGGCCCAGTGGCACGCTAGTGGGCGCTGCCTGTTGGCGCACGGTTGGCGCAGATTGGCGCAGGTTGCGCGGGGTGCACGAGTGGCGCAGTGTGCACTAGTGGCACAAGTTGCGCCTGTTCCGTAGGGTGCACGTAGTGTGCGCAGTGCGCTAGTGTGCGTCGGAGCGACTGTGGCGCGTTGCGCAGATGGCGTACGCTGTGCGCCCTTTGGCTCAGATCGTGTCTGTGCACGATTGAGCGGTTACAGCATGTTCGAGACGACTTCTTCCCACATCTCGAACATGTTGCTAATTGGACGATTACAGAGCGAGGCTATATAAGCTTCTATGCTCTCTCTCAAGATATAAGTTTTTGAATTGACGTAAGGTAGAAGTGGTTTTTAGCACCATTCCTTACGTGTTTTCCCAGAGTTTGAGAGTGAAAAGAAGCAGTACATCAGCGCCACTTAGTGCAGGAGTCCGTACACCTTCCGAGGAGTCAGAAGAGCATGGTGTTTCAAAGTTCTCCGTCGAACTTGCTGGTTCCTGGAAGTTGTTCGTGTGGGGCGAATTAAACTTTAAGCAACGGTGATCATTCACCCCAGCAGGCCATCTTCCATCTTTCGCCTGTCATCGCTACTGCTGTTAGCATTTCGATTTGTACCTTCTGTTTAGAAGTGCTACTGTCGTTTTCTACTGTTACAAAATCTTTTTAGATTATCGTAATCCAGAATCCTCCTAGGATCTCTGTTGTGCACCTTCTTTGAAGTATTGCGTTGAAACGTTATTTTTACAATTGTTTTATTTTCTCACTTTTCTATCAAAAATTGTGCCCCGGTGCCACGACCCGCTACCCAAATTGTTGGGCCGGGCCGAGTCATGTCCAGCCTGCGCTTGAGATAAAACGCAGTAAGCTGTTCTAGAGATAACAAGATAAGACTAAATGTGCTAACAGTTCTATAAGTAATAAAGAGTCATAAATGCTCCAAACACAAAAGTCATCTCATAGAATAGTGAGTCCAAGTACAAGTCCGAAATATAAAACTGGATACAGTTCCAGTTACAAAATATGTAGTCTAATACATGACTACACTAAATATCCCGAACAACTACACAAACTGGGCGAGTTTCTCCGTAGGTACGTCCTCGTAAGACAAAGCCGGGTCCTCGGCGGTATTCCCATAATATGTGTCACAGAGCAACTCCTCCTCAGTAAGAATACCTACAACGTTATTCGGTCAGGACGGGAGCAAGTACTGAATCTAACAAATATATAATACTGATCATGTGATGAAAAGAAAAGACATACCATGTTTATCCAGTTTTAGTTACATTTTATCATGGCAATAATTTATTGTTTTTAAAGTTTAAAACTGTAGTAGGTGAGTGATCAGTCAATAGGTAATCAGGATGTACAGCAGTACATATCAATTTTCTAAAGTATACATACGTACACTTAACGGCATCGGTGTACATCCATACACAAACGCGGGACCAGACATACGACACAGATACATATAGAATGTAACGGTGCTCGGTAAATATATACGAAGAAGGGGGTCATGATCACGTACACTACTAGCAGTTTTCCCTTAATCCGTTGTTTAAATATGTGAGAGATATGAAACTATCCTAAACATGATAGAGACTGAAAGTAATACAACATGTAAAGTTTTAACTTGCTATCCCAAGGATCAGCATTTAACATGGTTGGTGAATCACAGTTTATTGTTTATAGCAGTATGTAAAATTTGTAGAAAGTACTTGCCTCTAGCAAAGCAAAGCAGCGATAAAATGCTATAGATGCCTGGTAAATAGTCACTGTAGAAATAAATACATAACTTAGTTTTTATACTAAGTTAAACACTAAGACACTTAGTGGTGCAACACGACTTTCTGATTGGACACCTAACCAAATGGTGACTTTAGCATAGGAGACCAATGTACGGTGACACAATACTATAACTAACTTTCTAAGGCCTTTACACCAGTGCGGGGTGAGGTTCAATACGATGATAACTCAAAATAACACAAAAAGTTGTAAGTCGTAATTATTCAATAAATAAATCAACTGTACATTGTGTTCCAATAATTTTTGAGATAGACAAAAAGCTCAATTTTGTATAATATAAAGTACCAAAATGATCCTTGTTAATTATAGAAATTTATTATAATTTTTCTAGAATTTATTAACCAGCACATGTATTTTACAAAAATCAGTTTTCATAAGTACACAGAAAGTGAGTTCTGGTTTCATATGTCAAAACAGTGGAAAACTGTAAATTAAATACTGTAAAAATTATGCTAAATTAGCTAAATTAACATAGTATCTAAATACTATTTTTCCAGAATTTTAACAGTAAGTAAAGTATTTTTAGAAATTCAAAAACAGCATGGTACATAATCTGAAATTAAATAATTAATTATCTGCGTATTTTTTCCATGTACATAATTTGAACCAGAGTTCAAATATATGACCCAAGGCCATGAATCAAGTCCAATATGACTTGTACAGGTCTTGAATGTGTGAAAACACATTTGAACCCAAAAACCCATGCTAGGCTTGGACACCAAATGGTTGCAGTAATTAAAATACAAAAATAAAAAGAGGTAAAAGTAAATAAATATTAATATTTTAACAAGGTAAAATTATACATAGTAGTCATATAAATATGACAAGTATATTTACATATATTAAAGTATATCATATGTACAATATTACGTAAATTATAGAGGCTAAATAGTTATGTATACATACATATACATATATAACATATATATGTATATATATAAGGAAATATATATATATATATATATATATATATATATATATATATATATATATATATATATATATAAATATATATATATATATATATATATATATATATATATATATATATATATATATATATATATATAACAGTAAATATACATATATAATAACAGTAAATATAATATATATACATACACATATACATATATATATATATATATATATATATATATATATATATATATATATATATATATATATATATATATATATATATATATAATTAAAACAAAAAATATATATATATAATTAAAACAAAAGAAAAGAAAAAGAAAAAGAAAATAAAATAAAACATAACAGAGCCAAAGCTCGAACTCGGGTCTCAGTAGAGGGGGGTTTCTGAGCTCCACTCGGCTGACCAATAGGCCAGCACAAGCTTGCTGTTAGGGAAGGGGGTTTGGAAAATTTAATTTGAAAGAAAAGGGGGGGGGTCATCATCTTCGTGTCCCAAGCGGTTTGGACACTCGGGTTTTGTGTCCACACTCGTGTTCGACCTATACGAACACGAAAACTCGTGTCGAAGGGCCTTGGCGTGTTCGCCTTGACATTCTCCACACGATGGTAATAACCTCGTGTCACCTGGACACGAATTGGTGCCGTGTCCGACGTTTCCGAAACTAGGGCAAGCTATAACTCCGTGTTCGTGTGTCGGGGTGAGTCAAAAATAGGGCAAATGGTTCATGTTGTTGAGACAAACACAATAGTGTCAAGAAGTCGAAGGATCGATGGAGGGATGAGGGGAATCCTCACCGAGGTTGGTCGACGGGCGGGCACGGCGGCATTGCGGCGGTGTTCGTGGGGGTGCTCTAGGGTTAGGGTTCGGTCTGGGGGTATATTTGTAGGGGAAGGAGGTCGGTGTCTGGCCGGGAAAGGGGGAAAAGATCGGGGTCGGTCGTCGGCCAGCCCGGGTCGTCGGGGAGTACGTGGGGTGAGATGAGAGGAGAACGTGGAAGACGGTATTTTTGTAGTTTGTAACGCCCCAGTCCCAAAATACGTAGGACTAGGTACATAGACATGCCAGCTGTATACATACGAGGTATACTCCAGTATATGGAAACCTCGTATGAATACATAAGCTGTAAAATGTAGTAAACCAAGAGTAATCTAATCTCATCCACGAAATATAAGAATAAAAGATGTCATATAATGACAATGAATTGTCGTTGATACATTTAGTTGGGCGGAGACAAATCATACAAAAGAATAATTTTGGCTAGCGAAGCGAAGACGATCTAAGCACAACCATCCTCGAAGAAATAGAGATGGTCATAGCTAGAGCTAGAGCACCTGCGAAAGACAAGAGCACACACCTGGAGAGATAACCAGGTCCTCAGAGGGACGTAACAAGACACATAATATCATGCCATATAAACTGAATAAATATTGCTCAAATAAATAAGTCAATTGAATTATAACATGGTCCAATAAACACATATTGAACTAGCGTACCATCCCCCCAACCAAACAAGGACAAGAGATGGTAAACTAATTCACGGTGACGTATCTTTCCATGCTATGAATCCAATATGGTATCCGGACCCCAACAAGGTTCAATACCTTCTCATCGAAGTAGTAGGTCACACCTACAACCAAACAAGGACAAGATGTGATGAACTAATCCGCGACAAGTTATTGTTCCAAGCTACGGTCAGATACAAGTACCCAAACCAAGAGTACTCATACCTAACGGATAAGGTAGCCTAGCCGTTCTAAGTGAATTCAGTTTTAAGAACAGTTCATGGTCGCATGACTACCGGGTCAAGTCAAGAAAATACCAATGCAGTACCTCAGTAGCGAGTCACAACGCCATATACTATTCCTTAGTATCGAGCGAGTTTATAGCATATAGTCTACCTACCGTTCCTCAGTAGCGAGCGAGTCTATGATAGATAGGGTGGTAGTCAACTTCCAATCATGTTCTTCCCGCCCAATGCCAACTCATAACTGCTAAGTCTTCTAGCATGCAATTCTATTAGCAGTTATTTCCTAACGCACGACTTATACATACTGGTGGCCAGCCAATCACGCATGTTCGAGTCCTATATATGACACACAACAACGTGGAATAAATGTGTCAAGGCCCATGAATGCAACACACAAGGTGGTCTCTTAAATCTAGGTTTATTGTGTAAGAAAATAATACATAGCAGGAAATGTAACTGAACAGTAAGTTCTAACAGGTTATGCCATGTATCACAGTTTATTTTGCATAAAGAAAATAATGAATATGCATGAAATATGAGCTAAATAAATAAACAGCAAATGGCAAGGTGTCTTGCCTGAGGGTGGTACGAGATGTAGCAAATCTAACAGTCAGAATTGTCAACACGAAAGTCAAAATCCACAAGGAGCTCCGGATGCTGAAACAAATATCACGAACGAGTTTGAAATAAAAGATATGCCTAGGAAACGCCTGTCCAAAAGTCAAATTCTGGAACAGGGGTAAAATCATAATTTCTGGTCAAAACGATGTCCGCCGTTGGACCTGCCTTGCACCGAAATATGCGCCAGAACCTACGGTCTCTAAAGTCATCAAACTACATGTCTATAAATTTGTTTTGATGAGACGAACCCAACGGTATGTCCAATTTTAGATTCCGGTAGGCTGTGCACAAAATCGCCCGTTGAGTGGGATTGTGGGCCCGCCAAAATAGCGTCCCGATCAACGGTCTCAGAATCGGACCAAACTGGACTCACAGGACCAGAAAAATATTTCCTGTCCAATGGCGTGAGTTTTATTGCGATATGATGAGTGTGCACAAAGTTGTGACTTAATTTGCAAAGGATCGATACGGGGGTATCTCGACGGATACGCACTGATTTCGTCGCGCACATGCAACGAAATCGGGTTCCGTCAGTTCCCACATGTCGACAACATCCATACGCGCCTTCCGATGCATATAGTGCACGACCACGTCGCCCGGTTTGTCGGGGCGCACGCCGTATCGGATGTTTTTCCACTTTTTGAAAACAGAATTTACAATTTTTTTGGGAAACTTTAACAACGTGTAACTTTTTACACACTAGATGAAAAGTGAATCCAGAAGGTGCGTTACAATCTCGGTTACGTTGTCTTTAACTGTCTTTAATTAGTTTCTACAAAATTTTAATGGACAGCGAGAAAAGTGGCCGACAAGTTGGTGTTTTCCAATAGTTTTTAATATTTCAGAAAAATAATTTTTCTCCAACTTTGCCTCGATTTTTCGAGCAAGTTGGATGGCCATGTCGAAATCCACCTGGGGGATCTCGAAGAGGGTCATGTGGGCTTTCTACACGAATTTACGGATCGAAAATCGGAGTAGAATTGACAGAGAAATTAATCGGGAAAGTGGGATACCTTAAAGTGGGAATCTGTTGTTGTTGTTGTTTGATGTTGTTGCCGCTGCTGTCGCAGGGTTGTGTTGCGGCGCACGAGGCTGGGCGCACTTGCCGGGGAGAGGCGGACGAGGGTGGAGGAAGGAAAGGAGGATGAAGATTGAAGGAAGAAAAAGAAATTAGGATTTGTGTTTGAGATTTACGTATATACATATGTATATATACTAAGGGGGGGGGGGTTCGGCTAGATAAGCTGCTGGCTTAACCAAAAGGGGGAGGCCGGGTCCCACCTCACCCAAGCAGCATTTGCTGCCGCTGACATACTTGGGTGGCCGCCCCTTTTGGCAAAAGTAGATATATATAATATATATTAATATATATGATATATTAATATATATAGATATATTTATATGGATACATATTTATATCTATCCATATATATGCACAAAATCTCCAAAAATTTCAATAACAAATTTAAATATTGCTTATGCAACTAGTTGACATATTTAAACCGATATGCATATTTATATATATATATAAATTTAATTTACAATAAAACAATCTCAATGCAAAATATTTAAACCAAATGACGGGCTTAGTTAATCTCTCAAAAATAATTCTAACAACAATAAAAATATTAAAAATAAAATCTTTCGAATGGGTAAATTTTATCACACTCTTACTTGGGTCCAGATAATTGTACCAATGTTGAAAACATCATTAATAATAAAAATATAATTTTTACCTCTAATTCAATAATTAGAATATATATATCTCAATTTCTAAAATAATCTTAAAATATTTGCACACTTTAAAAATATGCCTGCCTGGTCCTCTTGGTCCTACCACACGTCTATACGGGCTTGGATTTGGTTTGGGCCACATTGGGCTGGTTTGATACAACCGGGTTACTAAAAGTCAACAATATTAAATAATAATTAATTAATTCACTTATAGAGGTTACGTCGCAACTTAATTTTAAAATCAATCAAATCCAATCCAAATACAATCCAATTTAAATCTAATTAAATTCTTTTAGTTTGAAATCAAATAAGATAAATCAATTTTCAAACATAGATATTATTTTAACTATTTTAATGAATCCATAAGATCAAATCAAGATTTAAACTGCCACAAAATCTTCAAAATATATTTTCTAAAATACTTATAATAATAATTTCAAAAATTACATTATTATTTAAAAATAAACTAACAAAATATTTATGAAATATATGTATGCACGCAAAATATTATTTTTTATTTATAACTGTATGAATGAGAGGCTTTTTATAAATAAATAATAACTGGAAATTTTTGGTACGATAGCTAAATAATTATTGTATATATTATTTGAAACTCGAAAAAAATAGATAAAATGATTTTCTAAAAATATGTGCGCTCGCACATATTCGCACTCGTCGAGCAACAAAAAAAAATTGTGCGCACGACGTACAACGCAACTACGCGACGTACAAATACAAAATAAAAAAATAATCAGTACCAATTTATAAAAAAAATATAGTAGAAATTTAGTGGTTTTACATCCTACCTAACTTAAAAGAATTTCGTCCTCGAAATGAAAAATTAGTAGGGGGGATGAGAAGACACAAGGGGGTATCGATGGGGAACAATCAATTACAATGTTTAACAAAATCATGCCGTAAGGAATCATGATCTAGATCATAGGAAATAATACGGGTATGGCCTTGGATAATGAGTGAGGGTCACGAGTTTAAAGCGACAATCAAAAGTTAAGGGTTAAAGTTAGTCATGATAACATGCGAAGGGGTAATATGGTATCAAGAGAATAATGAAAGACCTAAAAGTTATGTTTTGAAAGTAGGTTGAGGCACGATTAAGAGAGCGATTAGGTGCACGCCTAAATTAAGCGATTGGAAGGTCATGATAGTAAATATAGGACCGAAAAAAAGGACGAGTAATTTAGGATGGAGATATAGCAACATTAAGTGATAATGGTCATAGGTGATAGGATAGCTTGAGGAATTTCTAGCACAACACCTTCGTCCTTCTAAAATAGGTGAAGGCGAAAGCAATATAGAGTTCGAAGGAGACGTTATCGAATACGATTACGTGGTTCAAAGGCGACCGAATAATTCAAAGGAAGTTGTCAAGGCAGTCGCGGATGAGACTCTAAGGCAAGTTTACTATGTCTTCATCCACGTAGAATAATATGTGATAAGCGAACCAAAGTGCAATAGGTTGATCAGACCATCATGCACCGGTTCTGATTAGACAATATGTTAGTGGGTGCACCCAATAAAATATGTCGTGATCAAGCTTGGTAAAGAAATAAGCTTGCAAAACTGAGGCTAATTAGCAGCATGAGATAGTCAAAATATGAGCCAGGGAGGTACTGATGAAGGAAATTTTAAATAGTCCAAGATCTTTTAAAATCAAGGCTCGCCCGAAGTTTGGGCCTATACAGTTGTCCTAGTATTTTTTTCATTTATGGCTTGGTAGACTAGGTAAGGTAGGGTCCTCTGAATTTATAGTCTAAGTGAACTTACCAATGTGGTTCACAAGAAAAAAAGGTTTGTTAGGTGGTGAGGTATTCTACCAAATTTACAAGAATTAAACTAAGGGTGTTTTGGGACATCTAACTAGTAGGGTCAATCTCTAGCAAGCACGAAGTGAAGATAATAATTATGATGGAAGGAATCAAGCAAGATGCAGTCGATGAGTCGAACGATAGATAAAATCTAGGAAGAGGTCAAGTATGTGGATGAGATCCTAGACTCTAATCCTATACGCAGGCTTGCTTGGTACTGTAAAGTAACCAAACAATTTATCTTGACCCGCATGGGCCACCACAAAAATATATAACATACCAGTCCCAAAATACGTAGGACTAGGTACATAGACATGTCAGCTGTATACATACGAAGTATACTCCAATATATGGAAACCTCGTATGAATACATAAGCTGTAAAATGTAGTAAACCAAGAGTAATCTAATCTTATCCACGAAATATAAGAATAAAAGATGTCATATAATGATAATGAATTGTCATTGATACATATAGTTGGGCGGAGATAAATCCACTACCAACTATGAAATGAAATACAAGATATACAAAAGAATAATTTTGGCTAGCAAAGCGAAGACGATCTAAGCACAACCATCCTCGAAGAAATAGAGATGGTCACAGCTAGAGCTAGAGCACCTGCGAAAGATAAGAGCACACACCTGGAGAGATAACCAGGTCCTCAGAGGGACGTAACAAGACACATAATATCATACCATATAAACTGAATAAATATTGCTCAAATAAATAAGTCAATTGAATTATAACATGGTCCAATACACACATATTGAACTAGCGTACCATCCCCCCAACCAAACAAGGACAGGAGATGGTAAACTAATTCACGGTGACGTATCTTTCCCTGCTATGAATCCAATATGGTATTCGGACCCCAACAAGGTTCAATACCTTCTCATCGAAGCAGTAGGTCACACCTACAACCAAACAAGGACAAGATGTGACGAACTAATCTGCGACAAGTTATTGTTCCAAGCTACGGTCAGATACAAGTACCCACACCAAGAGTACTCATACCTAACGGATAAGGTAGCCTAACCGTTCTAAGTGAATACAGTTTTAAGAATAGTTCATGGTCGCATGACTACCGGGTCAAGTCAAAAAAATACCAATGCAGTACCTTAGTAGCGAGTCACAACACCATATATTATTCCTCAGTATCGAGCGAGTCTATAGCATATAGTCTACCTATCGTTCCTCAGTAGCGAGCGAGTTTACGATAGATAGGGTGGTAGTCAACTTCCAATCATGTTCTCCCCGTCCAATGCCAACTCATAACTGCTAAGTCTTCTAGCATGCAATTCTATTAGCAGTTATTTCCTAACGCACGGCTTATACGTACTGGTGGCCAGCCAATCACGCATGTCCGAGTCCTATATATGACACACAACAACGTGGAATAAATGTGTCAAGGCCCATGAATGCAACACACAAGGTGGTCTCTTAAATCTAGGTTTATTGTGTAAGAAAATAATACATAGCAGGAAATGTAACTGAACAGTAAGTTCTAACAGGTTATGCCATGTATCACAGTTTATTTTACATAAAAAAATAATGAATATGCATAAAATATGAGCTAAATAAATAAACAGCAAATGGCAAGGTGTCTTGCCTGAGGGTGGTACGAGATGTAGCAAATCTAACAGTCAGAATCGTCAACACGAAAGTCAAAATCCACAAGGAGCTCCGGATGCTGAAACAAACATCACGAACGAGTTTGGAATAAAAGATATGCCTAGGAAACGCCTGTCCAAAAGTCAAATTCTGGAACAGGGGCAAAATTATAATTTTGGGTCAAAACGATGTCCGCCGATGGACCCGCCTTGCACCGAAATACGCGCCAGAACCTACGGTCTCTAAAGTCGTCAAACTACATGTCTATGAATTTATGTTGATGAGACGAACCCAACGGTATGTCCAATTTTGGATTCCGGTGGGCTGTGCACAAAATCGTCCGTTGAGTGGGATTGTGGGCCCGCCAAAATAGTGTCCCGATCAACGGTCTCAGAATCGGACCAAACTGGGCTCACAGGACCAAAAAAATATTTCCAGTCCAATGGCGCAAGTTTTATCGCGATATGATGAGTGTGCACAAAGTTGTGACTTAATTTGAAAAGGGTCGATACGGGGGTATCTCGACGGATACGCACTGATTTCGTCGCGCACATGCAACGAAATCGGGTTCCGTCAGTTCCCACATGTCGACAACATCCATACGCGCCTTTCGATGTGTATAGTGCGCGACCACTTCGCCCGGTTTGTCGGGGTGCACGCCGTATCGGGTGTTTTTTCCACTTTTTGAAAACAGAATTTACAATTTTTTTGGAAAACTTTAACAACGTGTAACTTTTTACACACTAGATGAAAAGTGGATCCAGAAGGTGCGTTACAATCTCGGTTATGTTGTCTTTGACTGCCTTTAATTAGTTTCTACAAAATTTTATCGGACAGCGAGAAAGTGGCCAACAAGTTGGTGTTTTCCAATAGTTTTTAATATTTCAGAAAAATGGTTTTTCTCCAACTTCGCCTCGATTTTTCGAGCAAGTTGGATGGCCATGTCAAAATCCACCTGGGGGATCTCGAAGAGGGTCATGTGGGCTTTCTACCCGAATTTACGGATCGAAAATCGGAGTAGAATTGACAGAGAAATTAATCGGGGAAGTGGGATACCTTAAAGTGGAAATCTGTTGTTGTTGTTGTTGTTTGATGTTGTTGCCGCTGCTGTCGCAGGGCTGTGTTGCGGCGCTCGAGGCTGGGCGCGCTTGCCGGGGAGAGGCGGACGAGGGTGGAGGAAGGAAAGGAGGATGAAGATTGAAGGAAGAAAAAGAAATTAGGATTTATGTTTGAGATTTACGTATATACATATGTATATATACTAAGGGGGGTTCGGCTAGATAAGCTGCTGGCTTAACCAAAAGGGGGAGGCCGGGTCCCACCTCACCCAAGCAGCATTTGCTGTCGCTGACATACTTGGGTAGCCACCCCTTTTGGCAAAAGTAGATATATATAATATATATTAATATATATGATATATATTAATATATATAGATATATTTATATGGATACATATTTATATCTATCCATATATATGCACAAAATCTCCAAAAATTTCAATAACAAATTTAAATATTGCTTATGCAACTAGTTGACATATTTAAACCGATATGCATATATATATATATATATATATATATAATATATATATATATATATATATATAAATTTAATTTACAATAAAACAATCTCAATGCGAAATATTTAAACCAAATGACGGGCTTACTTAATCTCTCAAAAATAATTCTAACAACAATAAAATATTAAAAATAAAATCTTTCCAATGGGTAAATTTTATCACACTCTTACTTGTGTCATGCCCCAGAACCAGAATACTGGAGAGCGGGGGAATGACTCATCCAGCTACGTATTACGGGTAGATGAATACCATATAATACGATCAATGCTGTCTAACCAGACGAGGGGGTGCATACTACATGAAAGTCTTACTATGGTCACTTCACATCTATTGTCTCAATCATTCAAACAAGAAGCAAAATAGAGAACATGTAAGATAAAGCAGTAAGGCATCCCAAACGCTTAGTCAAAATGTTCTTGATATCTGGCTTCACAAAACAGAGCCAGATGGTATAGTAACATATACACAATTATTATCAGCTGCAGTCTGACTTAATTACAATTATGTAAAAGTAAGTACAAGACAATCCGACTAACATATCGGTGCCAAACGGTCTAGTATTGACCATCTTGGAGGTAGAAGTAAGCTGGATCCTCGGGGACCGGCTCTAAATCTGGCCATGCAAAACCAGAGAGGTTAGACCTCTAATAGCAAGTACCACAAGGAAGCACGATATGAAGGACTAAACCAGTAAGTAAGAGAATATAATAATAGATCTCTGCTTTCCACTAGGATTCACATAACATCACGACACTTCGAACCAACCTCCCAACTAAACAAGGACAGAAGTTAGCCCGTCATGTCCTGACATTTTGATCATCACAGTTAGACAACAGAGTAGGTACAGTACACAAACAAATCATCTTGAACGGCCAATCAACTCCTACGGCTTGCTACTGTGAGTCCCAAGTTATCCTGGAATTATGCAAATAGGGATTCCTCAGTTCTTCCTATGTGCGAGCAAGGCTAGTCTATCCAGTCAATCAATTGCGCCAATCATATAATTAGATGAGTTCCAGCGGGACGCCCGTCGTTAATATACCATGTACAATAATAATATAAGCAGATACCGCTCCCTGCCCGTGTGGTAGGTTTACAGTATCTGTGGGAACCAGCCGGCCCGTCGGGTACTACTAGTCCCAAGGGGGCTACCATATAAGAACTCGGGGATCCATTCTCTCCATGCAATCATTATTTTATTTAACTTAGTAGTCCCTACGTTGAGTGAAATCCCATGCCGTGGATCATGGTCATTCAAATGAGTACTTTCGTACGGGGCACGATATGCGTAACTCTACAACGATACCCGTGCGGCTAGGTTGTAGGTCTTACATAGCGTATTGCAACAATCAATTCTAACCACGAAATAATCATGCCTTGACCATAAAGTACACATACTGTTTTTGTAAGATAAATAAATAACTAAATAAATAAATAAATAATTTTGAAGCCTGCATGTGCCTGTATTCCAATATTCGGGATCGGCTAATCGAATACAATAGTTCATTACATGAACGTGTCTCATTCATTCAATTCAATAAGACGACTAGCCAGTCTCTTAGTTCCAACCAGGAACGCATGATCAATTTTTAGTCAAGATAACCATCGTCATCAATGGTGACAAGGCATGAAAGTCGATTAGTATTAAATGGGGTCGAGTCTATAACTCTCAAGTTTAAGTTCCAGTCTTACTGGGTATCCATAAACCAATCAAGACACAAGGCACGTTCTATACAACCATATGTATTAAAAATATTAACATGCCAAGATTATTGAGTTCATGCAAAAAGCATAAGGTTATAATAGGAGAACTATCATGCCACCATTTATAGAACAAATAGAAACACCCAAGTCAGGAAGTCACGCCAACAAGTCTATGCTAAGGCCAACAAGTCACGCCAACAAGTCTATGCTAAGACCAACAAGTCACGCCAAGTCCAGAAGGAGTGAGCGTGAAAAGTGGTTCACGTTGGCACGCACAGCGTGAGCGTGAAGGGAAATTCATGCACTCATAACGTGAGTGTGAAAAGCGTGATAGGAAATTCACGCACGCCCAGTGTGAGCGTGAAAAGTGAGCGTGGAAAGTGAGCGTGGAAAATGAGCGTGAAAAGTGAGCGTAAAAAATGATAAGAAATCCACGCACGCACGCAAAGACGTGTGCGTAACTAAAATGTCACGCTGACACGCAAGAACGTGTGCGTGACTGAAAATTCACGTACGTACGTAAGAACGTGTGCGTAACTCAAAATTTACGCAGACATGTAAAGACGTGTGCGTGACTAAAATTTACGCTGACACGAAGAACGTGTGCGTGACTGAAAATTCACGCAGACACGTAAGAACGTGTACGTGACTAAAAATTCACGCTGGCACGTAAGAACGTGAGCGTGACTCAAAATTCACGCTGACATGTAAGAACATGAGCGTGACTAAAATTTACGCACGTACGTAAAAACGTGAGCGTGACTCAAAATTCACGCTGACATGTAAGAACATGAGCGTGACTAAAATTCACGCACGTACGTAAGAACGTGAGCGTGACTCAAAACTCACGTTGGCACGTAAAAACGTGTGCGTGACTAAAAACTCACGCTAAGTTGGGAGATCAAAATCCATGAACAACCGAGAACACAAACACTTAGATCTGGAAGAAACAAGCCAACGAAATCAAAAATGCTAAGTAGTAAACTCTCTCAGGATCGTGAGAGGAAGAATAATAAACCATAAAAATGGTTCTCCAAATGGGAAGCAAGAAGCAAGATGCACTTGCCTACTGCTACTGCTGGTCGGTAGAGAAGTGATGAGGAAGAAGAAGAAGTAATGGTGAAGGAGAGTTATGAGGAGAGAGAAGGGGATGGGGGCTTAAATAGGAAGGGTGGTGGTAGGTGGGGTTATTGGGTCGGGTTTGTTCGGATCCAACCAAGGCAACCTGAAAGCAAAGCAGAGAGATTAAAAGCAGAAAATAAATACAGGAATAAAATTGCAGAAAATAAAATACAGATAATTAATTAACATAAAATTAAAGAAATTTAAATACAGGATAATACATGATAAATACTAAATAAATATACATGAGTTGTACATGTATAAAAATACGTATTCCGGGAACGGGGAGTGACATCTCTGCTCACCTTAGAAAAATTCCGTCCTCGGAATTTCAAATCCAAGCAGGTAGAAATACCAGAGCTAAACTAATGCAAGCAATTCTAGTGAGCAAGCAATCATTTTTACCATATCAAAAGCAAGTACTATATATGTAAATTTATTATTCTACGATATCAAGTAGCTCTACCCATAAGGTGATAAGCATGAATAATCAGGACAATCAAGGTATACAAAAAAGATATACCTTGTGAGTCAAACAGGTGTGGATATCGTGATCGGATATCATCCTCACTTTCCCACGTTGACTCTCCCAAGGAGTGATGACCCCAAGCAACACGGACAAGACTAATTGTTCGGTTCTTGAGTATTTTCTCTCTTCGGTCCAAAATGGACACAGTCTGTTCCTCGTAAGACAGGTTGGTACCAACAACCAGCTCAGAATGATCGAGGATATGGCTTGGGTCCGATACATACCTACATAATTGAGATACATGAAATACGTCATGCACCTCTCGTAACGAAGGTGGGAGGGATAAACGATAAGCAACATCGCCTACCCGATCAAGGATAACAAATGGGCCCACGTACCGCGGACTCAATTTCCCGCGAACGCCAAATCTAATGACCCCACGAGTAGGTGAGATCCGCAAGAATACGTGGTCCCCAACAGAGAACTCTAACGGCCTACGATGCTGGTCCGCCCAATGACGATGCCGTTCCTGCGCAACTCGAAGTCGCTCTCTAATTTCATTAACCACTTCAACCATCTGAACAATTATTTCTGGGCCTAACATCTTCCTCTCTCCGATATCATCCCATACAAGCGGTGACCTGCACTTCTTACCATATAGTGCTTCGAATGGCGCCATCTGAATACTGGCTTGATAACTATTGTTGTATGAGAACTCGACTAAGTGCAGGTGACTCTCCCAAGACCCTCCAAAATCTAGAGTGCAAGCCCGTAACATGTCTTCTAAAGTCTGAATCGTTCTTTCTGATTGCCCATCCATCTGCGGATGGTAAGCCGTGCTAAATCTTAACTTGGTACCCAGACTATGATGTAAGCTCTTCCAAAAATTTAATGTAAAATGGTATCTCGATCCGACACAATACTGACAGGGACTCCATGCTGTCTGACTATCTGTTGCATATACAACTCTGCCAACTTTTCTGTAGATTGTCCTACTCTGAAAGGAAGAAAATGTGCTACCTTCGTAAGTCGGTCCACTATTATCCAAATAGCGTCCTTACCACTTGGTGATCTCGGTAAACCGGTCACAAAGTCCATTGTAATATGCTCTCATTTCCATTCCGGGATAGGAAGCGGTTGTAATAGCCCGGCTGGCCTCTGCTGTTCTGTCTTCACTTGCTGACATACCAAGCAACGGGAAACAAATCTAGCTATCTCCCTCTTCATCCAGTTCTACCAAAAATGCTACTTGATATCTTGGTACATCTTGGTCCCTCCAGGGTGAATAGAATACTGAGAACTGTGAGCTTCTGCCATAACCTCATGTCTGATATCTCCACTAGGCACACATAGACGTGATCCAAACCTAAGTGTACCATCTTCATAAATTCTCATCTCCTTTCTGAGTCCTGACTCACATTCTGCCCTAAGCTTCTGAATCCTTGGGTCTTGTGCCTGAGCTGCCTTGATCCTGCCTACCAAGTCGGATTGAACTTGCAGACTTGTTAGAACTCCTACATCACTAGGAAGTATAACTTCGATGCCCATCTCCTGAAGGTCTTCTAAGATATGTCTCTGTGTTGTCAACATAAATGCGCCGCCTCTCCTGCTAAGAGCGTCTGCTACTACATTAGCCTTGCCTGGATGATACTGAAGCTCCACGTCATAATCCTTAATCACCTCCAACCATCTTTTCTGCCTCATGTTTAGTTCCTTCTGAGTAAAGATGTACTTCAGACTTTTATGGTCTGTGTACATGTCCACTCGGTCACCATATAAGTTGTAACTCCCCTTCCCGGAATAATTTTGAAATAATTATTTTTTTTATTTGTTTGTTTGAGTAAATGGTGATTTTTAGATTTTATAAATAATTATTTAGTAGATGAATTTAGTCTATAATATAATTATTGGTTATATTATTTTCGTCAAGTAAATGTTACATATTTACATGGATGGGTCTTACACTAGGAATAGAGAACATAGAAGTTTTGTTTAGATTTATGGAGATTAATATATAAGTGTATTTATATATATATAGAAATATGTACATCACAAACACTCTGCCCTACAAATATGACTTGTACCACTGCCTAAAGCAACAAGTGCAAATGGTGGTGGCCTCTGTTATTATTATTATTTTATTATATAATATAGCAGTGAATTAAATTGAAAGGAAATGAATGTTGGAACTGAATTGAAATTCAATGCAATTCATTTCAATATATATTATTTCAATTCATTTAGTTGCAAGTTGCTGCAACAACAATATGCATGGATGCAATCATGCATCAGCTTAGGCAAGTTGTAGTTGGTTGCCATCAACTATAAGCTTCACGTGCACCCCACACAAAAAAATATAGATCCTTTCAAGCAACTGAACACAGAGCTCGGGAAATATAGATCCTTCCAAGCAAAAATAATGAGCAAACACAAACTTATGTATCAGCCAATCTAGCCCACAGGGGGATAACACCCCAGCCGCTCAGGCCCACCCAACAAACCCAGGAGCAGTAGCTCTCCCGAGCCGACCCTAAACCTCGGCTTAGTATACAACGACCAATACACATATATATACGAACAGAGAAAAGTTCGATCCAACAAACCCTAACGCAGAGCGCGCCGCCCCAACCCCCGACCTGGGCCTCGCTCGTCGCCAGCCAGAGGGCCGTCGGGCCGCCGGACCAGCGCGCGCGCGCCGGGACAGCGCGCAACAGTGCGGAACGCACAGAGACAGCAGTCCCAGAGCCCCACTTTGCGTAAAGTTTTCTGTCGTCTCGTCGCACCATTTTGCGCGTCGTCTTCGCAGGTACGTTGACAATATAACCCACTTCAATTCTCTTTAGATATTTCGATTTGTTCTGTGATACATGCATCGTAAAATGAACTCGAACTTTGACGAAAAAACTGTTTCTTAACAGTTCGTAAAACAGTTCCAAACACCCAACTTCACATCGAAATTCCCACCAATCTATCCTTCAAATCAGGAAACTTTCTAAACAGAAGTTAAACCCAACATATAGGGCTAGAAAATTCCAGTAGGAAGTTTGTAGAAGTTTGCTTTGTACAGAAAAATAAATACATGTAAACTTCGTCAAAAACCTGTTTTAAAAAAACTAGAAAATCGCTCCACACGACGTGCGTCACGCCAATCCGGATGACATGATCGCGAACCCAAAGCATCGAAAGCTGCGTAACGGCTTCGTGGTCGTGTGGGCTTTGACAGAATTCAAATTGGTCGCGTGTGCGCGACGAATTTGATGCATATCCGTCGAAATTTGCCGTATCGTGCACGTTGCAAATTTCCCAATTACTTCGTGCACGCTCGTCAGATCGAGACGAAACTTGTGCCAATAGGACCGTATCATTTTTCTGGTCCTGTATGCCAAGTTTGGTCCAATTCTGAGACAGTTGGATCCGACGTCGTTTTGTGGGCCCCACGGTCCCACTCAACGGGCGATTTTGTGTACGGCCCGCCGGAATCCAACTTTGGACATACGGTTGGGTTTGTATCGAAAAATTGGATCCGTAGACATGTAGTTTGATGACTTTAGAGACCATTGACTCTGGCACGCTTTTCGGTGCAAAGTGGGTCCAACGGCGGACATCGTTTTTGCCCCAAATTACCGTTTTTGCCCCTGTGTCCAGAATTAGACTTAAGGACAGACAATCCTAGCTAATTTAACTATTCTGAGAACGTTAGTACTATTTATTTCAGCATCCGGGGACTTCTACATGTGTTGACTGATTGTGGCTCATCGAGTGATATGGTATTTTGGTTTCTCCAGCTAAGGACCTCAGGCAAGTGCACTTTCTGATTGCTTTCCGATTCACAGTAGTCTTTTCATTTTATGTCTATATATATATCTTGCTGCTTGTTGACACGTTCGTCACCCGGAGTAGTCGGGAGGGGAAATATCTTAGTAGACATGTGGACTACCCAGAAAATATCCCAAGATGTCTATTCGTGAACAATAGCATCTGCACACGGCACGTGTAGATGCCGCATTTACCCCTAGCCGTTCACATGTCGAAAAGGATATTTCACACCACCTAGATAGATGTCTTTTATTAGTTTTTCCTTGTTTATTTCTCTCTCGTGCTATGTCATCGGTTTTCTTACAGCTTTCATATCTCATATGCTATTTTCATGTCTTGTTAATTCTATTATGTTTTGCATTGTCGTCGATTTGTGTACTTGTTCCAATCCTGACTGGATAACCAATATTTTTCAGGTTTAGCCGCTATCACTCTTAACACTGGGGAAGACTTGGGTATGCTGAAGACAACCTAGAAATAGATAGCATTGTATCAATTTTATTAATTGTAAAACTTTGTATTTTCCTTTAATTATAAATGTTATAACTGTTGTAATAATTTAGAAATGTGAATGAGCAGCAATTGTGATTTCTTGCGTATTTATTTCTTGCGGGCTTGACAGCGTACTACCGCCGACTCTGCGGCGTAGGCTGGCTTGGACACGTCTCGTATCCGAAAAAGCGGGTGCGGATCGTGACAAGTTTTTGTGGTGGCCCATGCAGGTCAGTCTTCGCAAAAGATTGCGGACTCGTGATGGTAATTAAGTTAGTCGTACCATTGCGAGCCTGCGCCTAAGAAATGCTCATTCATAATTAGGATTTAAATGATTTAAGATAATGACTAGGACTAGGAGTCCCTTGTTTAAAATTGACCGTTGGGTAGTTAAGGGTGTCTGATAGGCCATACAAGTTGGATACAGAGTTGTTAAATTTAGTTTGCTTGCCAGATCTTTATAGGCACACTATCTCTTTTGATATGACAACGTGACACAACGCGGACTTACTATTTGTTTGATTAGTTAGGCTTACCTAGAATTAAGGCGTTGGTCTTGATGAACTGTTTAATTTTCTTTTGCTTCATTAGATATAAATCTTTTATCCTAAGTTAGAATTGCTCAGTTTTAAATTTCATTTTGCTGTAAGAAATTGGTTTGTAATTTCTGATCCTGTTATTTATATGCGAATCTCAAGTCAGAATGGATTCACAGTCCTTCCCTCAACCATTTGATAAATATATATATGAAATAAATGTTAGGATGTTCTTATTTTCCTTGTTGTCGGTTATTTTCTCCCCGGTCAACCTTTTTACTTTAAGAATTGAGACTCATAGTAGATGTTTACGCTCTATCATAATCCACTAGCTTGAAACCCTAGCAACTCCTTGATGTCCTTAGGAATATAGTTAGAGTAATTAAATAACTGCGATGACTAGACAGCAGCGCACTATCACCAATTGTTGAGAGTGGATAGTGTGGGTTCACTGCAGCCAGCAGCGCACTGGCGAGACACAACCCATAGAAATGAAATCATTTTGAGGATCATAGGTTATAGAACATTGCTAAAACTATGTTCTCGTTGACTTCTTTAAACCTTAGGTACCCTTGTGTCATTATTGGTAGAGTGTCTGATAGCCTATCATATTTGAATCACGAAACCAAGGGTTTGCCGTAACCAGAGTATACGGGTGAGGCGTAATTCTCGGTGAAATGAGTTCATATGTGATTACAAGTTTAGGATATTATAGAGAATAGAGACTGCCCTGTATGACCCTAAGACCCAAAACCAAAACTAGTGATTGTTCTGCCAGTTGAATAGCGTGTCTCCCAACCTGGTCTTCCGTGGTCCTTGTGATCCATTGACGAGGTAATTGGCTGACACTAACAGGTTTACCTAGAATATAGAATTCGGAAGTCCATAACTCATTAATCGACTAAGGCTTTATAGATAGGAAGATAGTGGGACGACGGTATAGGCAGGAACACCATGTAAGGATATGATACTCTCAAACCTCAAACTAATTGTACCTCATTTCAACAATCTTGCATATTTATATTTTGACTCACTTGACCAACGCTGCTATTACAGCCTAGTTTTCGCAAGCTTACTCTTTTATCGAGCTTGATTCGAGATATATGTTTATTGGGGACGCCCGCTAACATATTGTCTAATCAGAATCATTGTATTACGGTCTGATCAACCATGATGCAATTGGTTCGCTTTTTATTTAATTATCCTACGTGGATTGAGACATAGATGTCTCTAGGATCTCATCCGCGACTGCTTTGACAATTCCTCTTGAATTATACATTCGCCCTTGAAATCGCGTAATTGTGTTCAGCGACATCTCTTGAACTCTTTATTGTTTTCGTCTTTCGCTGATTGGAAAGACGAAAACTCGTAAGTGTTAGATAGATACAAAGTACCCCTATGGCTTTTAGTATACACACGGGTAGCTACCATCGACCAGCCCTGTGACAGGAATCTTGCCCCCATATCCTAGCCTCTAAGGTGGGTAGACTGTAAGCCCTAAAATTTTGGGATATAGGAAGATGACTGATCGATCGAAATAGTTTCTATTAGAATGATAGTTAGTGCCCCATGGACTCCCACTTTCCATTTAGATCATTTTGTGTCCCCGACCGTGCCATTAATATTCGGAGCACGAGACCAGCTGTTATCTTCCAACAAATTTCACATGTAAGATCTAGACGAGTCTATCTTCATCTAGTTATATCATGTCCCACTCAAACCCGTTCCCTTGTACTCTATTTTTATGGTACGACTTTCAGGACAAAAGGACTAACTATAACCATTACCGTAATACCGGTATACTTCCCGACTTCCACTAGAGCCTTATGAACCTCGACTTAATTCATTCGATCCAATATATGGTTGTGACCTACTCGAAGCCCACTACGCATATGCCACTAATGTGCCACCCAATTGAGGTCTCATGTGCTACTTAAACACAAAAGTCACTGAAGGCACATTTCAGGCTTACGGACCTAGCTAACCAACCCGACTAGTGACTAGTTCAACCCCTTGAATAGAAACATATTCTAGAATAACCTAACCTAGTAGAAATGGTTTATCATTGGGATCTTGTCTAGTCCATATAGATTGAAACCCAATGTTCATCCAACCAACGACTAATGTCCAAATAGAGAACCCAGTAATATCACAATCTTGATTTCTCAAATTCTATTCTATTTTGGAACCTTGTTTGAATTAGAATTTCGAGAACGGAGTTTCCGTATTGCAAGGAGTACAAACCCCTCTAAGAAACGAAAGTTTTTTTTTTAGTAATTGACTGGAATAGAGTAGCCCAATCTAGTGAACAAGACTATAGGGTCATAAATACTCTTTCTATCTGTATTATTGTATATTCCCTACCTCTCTTTAAACTTCACTATTGCTCTTAATTATTCTTTCTCATTTTTATGTCCTTCCTACTTCGGGACGACGAATGGTCATGCTCGTTAGAGTTTATCAATATTCTTAGACACTGGTGTAAGTTTGTTGCTTGTTAAGTTGGGTTGCTCGGTAGATAGGAGAGGAATCATAGATGCCACATGCAGTAGATATTTGTTGATAGGATTGTTAGCAACCAGTTAGAAGACATACAGATTTTAGTTTGAGGAGTAGTGTGACCAAAGGTAGGTAGAAGTCTTGGAGGCTATATGGCTAGGAGGGGGTTATAAAATATTTTTTGGAAAAATTAAATTGAGGAGATTAAGGTTAAGTTAGACCTTCTTTGTGAATTTTAAGGAATATTTATGAATTAGAATTTCGAGGACGAAATTATTTTAAGGTGGGTAGATTTGTAACTCCCCTTCCCGGAATAATTTTGAAATAATTATTTTTTTTATTTGTTTGTTTGAGTAAATGGTGATTTTTAGATTTTATAAATAATTATTTAGTAGATGAATTTAGTCTATAATATAATTATTGGTTATATTATTTTCGTCAAGTAAATGTTACATATTTACATGGATGGGTCTTACACTAGGAATGGAGAACATAGAAGTTTTGTTTAGATTTATAGAGATTAATATATAAGTGTATTTATATATATATATATAGAAATATGTACATCACAAACACTCTGCCCTACAAATATGACTTGTACCACTGCCTAAAGCAACAAGTGCAAATGGTGGTGGCCTCTGTTATTATTATTATTTTATTATATAGTATAGCAGTGAATTGAATTGAAAGGAAATGAATGTTGGAACTGAATTGAAATTCAATGCAATTCATTTCAATATATATTATTGTTATTATTTCAATTCATTTAGTTGCAAGTTGTTGCAACAACAATATGCATGGATGCAATCATGCATCAGCTTAGGCAAGTTGTAGTTGGTTGCCATCAACTATAAGCTTCACGTGCACCCCACACAAACGAATATAGATCCTTCCAAGCAACTGAACACAGAGCTCGGGAAATATAGATCCTTCCATGCAAAAATAATAAGCAAACACAAACTTATGTATCAGCCAATCTAGCCCATAGGGGGGTAACACCCCAGCCGCTCAGGCCCACCCAACAAACCCAGGAGCAGTAGCTCTCCCGTGCAGACCCTAAACCTCGGCTTAGTATACACCGACCAATACTTATATATATACGAACAGAGAAAAGTTCGATCCAACAAACCCTAACGCAGAGCGCGCCGCCCCAACCCCCGACCTGGGCCTCGCTCATCGCCGGCCAGAGGGCCGCCGGGCCGTCGGACCAGCGCGCGCGCGCCGGGACAGGGCGCAACAGTGCGGAACGCACAGCGACAGCAGTCCCAGAGCCCCACTTTGCGTAAAGTTTTCTGTCGCCTCGTCGCGCCGTTTTGCGCGTCGTCTTCGCAGGTACGTTGACAATATAACCCACTTCAATTCTCTTTAGATATTTCAATTTGTTCTGCGATACATGCATCGTAAAACGAACCCGAACTTCGACGAAAAAACTGTTTCTTAACAGTTCGTAAAACAGTTCCAAACACCCAACTTCACATCGAAATTCCCACCAATCTATCCTTCAAATCAGGAAACTTTCTAAACAGAAGTTAAACCCAACATATAGGGCTAGAAAATTCCAGTAGGAAGTTTGTAGAAGTTTGCTTTGTACAGAGAAATAAACAAATGTAAACTTCGTCAAAAACCTGTTTTAAAAAAACTAAAAAATTGCTCCACACGACGTGCGTCACGCCAATCCGGACGACGTGATCACAAACCGAAAGCATCGAAAGCTGCATAACGGCTTCGTGGTCGTGTGGGCTTTGACGGAATTCAAATTGGTCGCGTGTGCGCGACGAATTTGATGCGTATCCGTCGAAATTTGCCGTATCGTGCACGTTGCAAATTTCCCAATTACTTCGTGCACGCTCGTCAGATCGAGACGAAACTTGCGCCAACAGGACCATATCATTTTTCTGGTCCTATATGCCAAGTTTGGTCCAATTCTGAGACAGTTGGATCCGACGTCATTTTGTGGGCCCTACGGTCCCACTCAACGGGCGATTTTGTGCACGGCCCGCCGGAATCCAACTTTGGACATACGGTTGGATTTGTATCGAAAAATTGGATCCGTAGACATGTAGTTTGACGACTTTAGAGACCATTGACTCTGGCACGCTTTTCGGTGCAAAGCGGGTCCAACGGCGGACATCGTTTTTGCCCAAAATTATCGTTTTGCCTCTGTGTCCAGAATTGGACTTAAGGACAGGCAATCCTAGCTAATTTAACTATTCTGAGAACGTTAGTACTATTTATTTCAGCATCCGGGGACTTCTACATGTGTTGACTGATTGTGGCTCATCGAGTGATATGGTATTTTGGTTTCTCCAGCTAAGGACCTCAGGCAAGTGCACTTTCTGATTGCTTTCCGATTCACAGTAGTCTTTTTATTTCATGTCTATACATATATCTTGCTGCTTGTTGACACGTTCGTCACACGGAGTAGTCGGGAGGGGAAATATCTTAGTAGACATGTGGACTACCCAGAAAATATTCCAAGATGTCTATTCGTGAACAATAGCATCTGCACACGGCACGTGTAGATGTCGAATTTACCCCCTAGCCGTTCACATGTCGAAAAGGATATTTCACACCACCTAGATAGATGTCTTTTATTAGTTTTTCCTTGTTTATTTCTCTCTCGTGCTATGTCATCAGTTTTCTTACAGCTTTCATATCTCATATGCTATTTTCATGTCTTGTTAATTCTATTGTGTTTTGTATTGCCGTCGGTTTGCGTACTTGTTCCAATCCTGACTGGATAACCAATATTTTTTAGATTTAGCCGCTATCACTCTTAACACTGGGGAAGACTTGGGTATGCTGAAGACAACCTAGAAATAGATAGCATTGTATCAATTTTGTTAATTGTAAAACTTTGTATTTTCCTTTAATTATAAATGTTATAACTGTTGTAATAATTTAGAAATGTGAATGAGCAGCAATTGTGATTTCTTGCGTATTTATTTCTTGCGGGCTTGACAGCGTACTACCGCCGACTCTACGGCGTAGGCTGGCTTGGACACGTCTCGTATCCGGAAAAGCGGGTGCGGGTCGTGACATAAGTAATGCCTCCATAACTTCAGAGCAAACACTACTGCCGCTAACTCCAAATCATGAGTTGGGTAATTCTTCTCGTGGTCCCGAAGCTGCCTAGATGCATACGCTATCACAATATACTGTAAAACCTTCGGGTACAACTGGCAATGTAAGAATAGGTGCTGATATCAACTTCTGCTTCAAAGTCTCGAATGATGCCTGACATTCTGCCGACCAAACGAATGGTACATCCTTCCGGGTCAAGCGGGTCATGGGTGCTGAAAGCCTTGCAAAGTCTGACACAAACCTTCTGTAATATCCTGCCAATCCCAAGAAACTCCGCACATCTGCTACGGTCTTGGGTACTGGCCAACTTTCTACTGCTTCTATCTTCTTGGGATCTACTGCTACTCCAGCTCCTGATATGATGTGACCCAAAAATGAAATATGATCCGACCAAAACTCACACTTGCTGAGCTTGGCATACAACCGGTTCTCTCTCAGAACCTGTAACACTTTCCTGAGGTGGTCTTCATGCTCCTCTTCACTAGTAGAGTATACAAGAATGTCATCAAGAAATACAACGATAAACTGGTCTAAGTATGGCATAAAGATGCGATTCATCAAATCCATGAATATTGCTGGAGCATTGGTCAAACCAAACGGCATTACTAAGAATTCATAATGCTCATACATCGACCTGAATGCTGTCTTGGGAATATCTTCCTTCCGAACCCTCACCTGATGGTACCCTGAACGAAGATCTATCTTGCAGAAAACTCTAGCTTTGCTCAACTGATCAAATAAGTCGTCGATCCTGGGTAATGGGTACTTGTTCTTCACTGTTGCCGCGTTAAGCTTCCTGTAGTCAATGCACAACCTGGATGACCCATCCTTCTTTCCCACAAGTACCACTGGTGCCGCCCACGGCGACACGCTAGCTTGGATGAACTTCTTCTCCTTCAGTTCCTCTATATGCTGATATACCTTGGCCTGCTCTGAACCCGCCATTCTGTAAACTCGATCTGATATCGGTTTAGTTCCTGGCGCCAATTCTATACTGAACTCAATATCTCTAATCGGTGGTAGCCCTGGAAGTTCTTCGGGAAATACATCTAGAAATTCTTCAACTACCATCGAAATCTGAACTCCTTCCATTGCCGTTATTACTCCCTGCTCTTGCTGAGTTGCCCCTGATCTAACTAAGGTGAACCGCTTCATGCCTGGAATATCAAAAGATACACTCCCTCTACGATAATCTATTGTGGCATGACTGTCTTTCAGCCAGTCCATCCCTAAGATAACGTCGAAATTTTTAACAGGAAATTCTATCAACCGGGCGGGTAAGGAATGCCCGTAAACTACAACGCTACATGCTAAAATAACTCTACTAACTCCTACGAGCCTATTACCAGTGAGTATATTCAACCTCCGTGGCAATGTCTCGAACTCCATTCCTAGTCATGTCGTAAATTGTGCAGATATAAATGAATGGGATGCTCCCGAATCAAGCAATGCTACTGTGGGATATGAGGCGACGAGAATGTTACCTACCACAACATCTCCCGATGCCAATGCCTCCTCCAAGGACAGAGTGAATGCTTTCCCTCGACCTCCTTGCTGGTTTCCATGCTGCGGCCTAGCCTGATGCTGTTGCTGGCCCCTTCCTTGATGATGCAGGGGTGGTCTATGCTGGTGCTGCTGCATCGGCGGCCCCTGCTGCCGAAACATCTGAGCCTGCGGCCTAAACGGACGCTGTGCCAACGGCCTTACTGCCACCGCTGGTCCTCGATACTGCCCTGCCCCTGGTGCTGGCAGAGCAGGAAACTGTTGTCCTGGTCCTCCTGACCTCAAATTCATGGGACATGTGGTAACCCGATGGTCTAGATTTCCACATATCAGACACAGTCCATTCAATGTCCGATACACATCTCTAGTGTGCCCCATCTTCCCACAATAAGTGCAGCCCGTCGGGGGTTGCTGGTTCTTCCTCTGTTGCTGTTGCTGCTGCCTGGGTGGTGGTGCTGGTCCTCGTATCGCCACATCGTGGATACGAATGCCAGTGGATGGTGCTGTTGTTCGGGGCGCTGCTCCCCCTCCTCCTTCAATCTGACTGTGGGATCTCTTCTGACCCCCAGTCCTCACCGCAAGCCTCTGAATGGTGATCTTATGCCTTCGAGTTGCCGTCACTACTTCGTCAAAAGTTTGGTAATTGTGCCCCTCTATCAATTGCAAGAGTTCAAGATGAAACCCTTGCTGAAACCTCATGGCCCTCTGGCTCTCTGTTGCTACCATCTCGGGGGCGAATCTACTCAATCTGCAGAACTCCGCTGCATAAGCATCTACAGTCTTGCCGGCCTGCCTGAGGTTGATAAACTTCTGTTGTAGCTCAAACTGTGCCACAACTCCATAGTACTTGGTCTTGAATCTTGCAGTAAAATCGTCCCAAGCCACAGGACGTCTGATGTCCACTTCCTCTGATTCCCACCAATCACGTGCGAGATCCTGAAGTAACAACTTCACTAGATCTACACGTTCTTCTGCTGGTACCTTAGCTGCTGTCAGAATAGCCTCAATATACTTAAGCCATGCATCTGCTGAGATGGCATCCTCCGTGCCCTCGAAACGGCAGGGGTTGTACTTGCAAAACCTGGCTGATGCTCCTGAATCAGTCCTCACTCCTCTTTCCAAAGCCGTCTGCAATCCTTGGTTGAGCAACACATTCTGCTCTTGTAGCTGAGTGTACATGCGCTGCTGGGCCAACATCTGATGTTGCTGAGTAGCCATCATTCCTTTCATGATCTCCAGAAGGGCTGGTGTGTCTACTTGGGTAGGTGGAACTGTTGGTGGTGGTGGAACATCCGGATACTGCGATCGAGCTGCTGCTTCTACTATCACTTCTTCTTGGATAGCCTCCTGAGGTGAGACTGGCCCTTGTTGCTGACCAACCTGGTCATGTTGCCCATGTTGCCCTTGTTGTTGTCCAGCTCTGACCGATGCGGACGAAGTGCCCCTAAGAAACGGGACAAGAGAACAATCAAACAATCGGACATAAAGGATCAATGAAGTCAAAGGATACCGGAATGTCAAGCAAGGGTTGAGAATAATGAATCATGAGATCAAGGGGGAACACGTGTGATTGAGACATCCTATAAATCAAAACACCCCACAAGTCTGAAATCAGACCTGTATGGGCCACCACTAAAACCTTGTCACGCCCCAGAACCAGAATACTGGAGAGCGGGGGAATGACTCAGCCAGCTACGTATTACGGGTAGATGAATACCGTATAATACGATCAATGCTGTCTAACCAGACGAGGGGGTGCATACTACATGAAAGTCTTACTATGGTCACTTCATATTTATTGTCTCAATCATTCAAACAAGAAGCAAAAATAGAGAACATGTAAGATAAAGCAGTAAGGCGTCCCAAACGCTTAGTCAAAATGTTCTTGATATCTGGCTTCACAAAACATAGCCAGATGGTATAGTAACATATACACAATTGTTATCAGCTGCAGTCTGACTTAATTACAATTATGTAAAAGTAAGTGCAAGACAATCCGACTAACATATCGGTGCCAAACGGTCTAGTATTGGCCATCTTGGAGGTAGAAGTAAGCTGGATCCTCGGGGACCGGCTCTAAATCTGGCCATGCAAAACCAGAGAGGTTAGACCTCTAATAGCAAGTACCACAAGGAAGCACGATATGAAGGACTAAACTAGTAAGTAAGAGAATATAATAATAGATCTTTGCTTTCCACTAGGATTCACATAACATCACGACACTTCGAACCAACCTTCCAACCAAACATGGACAGAAGTTGGCCCGTCATGTCCTGACATTCTGATCATCTCAGTTAGGCAACAGAGTAGGTACAGTACACAAACAAATCATCTTGAACGGCCAATCAACTCCTACGGCTTGCTATTGTGAGTCCCAAGTTATCCTAGAATTATGCAAATAGGGATTCCTCAGTTCTTACTATGTGCGAGCAAGGCTAGTCTATCCAGTCAATCAATTGCGCCAATCATGTAATTAGACGAGTCCCAGTGGGACGTTCGCCGTTAATATACCATGTACAATAATAATATAAGCAGATACCGCTCCCTGCCCGTGTGGCAGGTTTACAGTATCTGTGGGAACCAGCCGGCCCGTCGGGTACTACTAGTCCCAAGGGGGCTGCCATGTAAGAACTCGGGGATCCATTCTCTACATGCAATCATTATTTTATTTAACTTAATAGTCCCTACGTTGAGTGAAATCCTATGCCGTGGATCATGGTCATTCAAATGAGTACTTTCGTACGGGGCACGATATGCGCAACTCTACAACGATACCCGTGCGGCTAGGTTGTAGGTCTTACATAGCGTAATGCAACAATCAATTCTAACCACGGAATAATCATGCCTTGACCATAAAGTACATATGTTGTTTTTGTAAGATAAATAAATAACTAAATAAATAAATAAATAATTTTGAAGCCTGCATGTGCCTGTATGCCAATATTCGGGATCGGCTAATCGAGTACAATAGTTCATTACATGAACGTGTCTCATTCATTCAATTCAATAAGACGACTAGCCAGTCTCTTAGTTCCAACTAGGAACGCATGATCAATTTTTAGTCAAGATAACCATCGTCATCAATGGTGACAAGGCATGAAAGTCGATTAGTATTAAATGGGGTCGAGTCTATAACTCTCAAGTTTAAGTTCCAGTCTTACTGGGTATCCATAAACCAATCAAAACACAAGGCACGTTCTATACAACCATATGTATTAAAAATATTAACATGCCAAGATTATCGAGTTCATGCAAAAAGCATAAGGATATAATAGGCGAACTATCATGCCACCATTTATAGAACAAATTGAAACACCCAAGTCAGGAAGTCACGCCAACAAGTCTATGCTAAGGCCAACAAGTCACGCCAACAAGTCTATGCTAAGACCAACAAGTCACGCCAAGTCCAGAAGGAGTGAGCGTGAAAAATGGTTCACGTTGGCACGCACAGCGTGAGCGTGAAGGGAAATTCACGCACTCATAACATGAGCGTGAAAAGCGTGATAGGAAATTCACGCACGCCCAGCGTGAGCATGAAAAGTGAGCGTGGAAAGTGAGCGTGGAAAGTGAGCGTGGAAAATGAGCGTGAAAAGTGAGCGTAAAAAATGATAAGAAATTCACGCACGCACGCAAAGACGTGTGCGTAACTAAAATGTCACGCTGACACGCAAGAACGTGTGCGTGACTGAAAATTCACGCACGCACGTAAGAACGTGTGCGTAACTCAAAATTCACGCAGACATGTAAAGACGTGTGTGTGACTAAAATTCACGCAGACACAAAGAACGTGTGCGTGACTGAAATTCACGCAGACACGTAAGAACGTGTGCGTGACTGAAAATTCACGCTGGCACGTAAGAACGTGAGCGTGACTCAAAATTCACGCTGACATGTAAGAACATGAGCGTGACTAAAATTCACGCACGCACGTAAAAACGTGAGCGTGACTCAAAACTCACGCTGGCACGTAAAAACGTGTGCGTGACTAAAAACTCACGCTAAGTTGGGTGATCAAAACCCATGAACAACCGAGAACACAAACACTTAGATCTGGAAGAAACAAGCCAACGAAATCAAAAATGCTAAGTAGTAAACTCTCTCAGGATCGTGAGAGGAAGAATAATGAACCATAAAATGGTTCTCCAAGTGGGAAGCAAGAAGCAAGATGCACT
>JANAVB010002198.1:10131624-10241624 GCA_029216955.1 Iris pallida
TATATATATATTATATATATATATAGATAGATATATTATATATTAATATTATGTATATATATATATATATATATATATAGATTATATAAATATAGATTGTTTGTAAAAAAAAAGTAACAGAGGGGTGGTGGGCCGAACCCCCCATCCTCAGCAGCTACTAAGCCGCGGGGTGGGGCCCGACCCTCCTAAAGCTAATAATTTAGCAGCAGCAGCTGCTATTGATTCAACCCGAGCCCCCCATATTGTATTCCTATTCCGAATAAGAGAAGCGGCGACAGCAGTATAAGAACTGCTCCGCGAACCGAACCTAAACCCCCGAAATTTTTATCCCAACCTGAAGCCCCTCGACCTCGAACCTCCCCGACCTCCCAGCAGTCGCCGCCATACATCGCTGACCGTCGGCCGACCCAGAGACTCGACGCCGCGGCACTGAACAGGGCACTCCCTTGTTCCCATCGACAGCAAGGTACTCCTCTTCCCTCTTATCTCTCTCCTTCCACGCGTAGCCGTTTCAACTTCTGTAAATTCCTATCGCAAGTAGACATGACCCTCTCAAAACCCTTTCTGGTAGAATCGAGCGAAACCCCATATATCGCTCGGTATTTCGAACCCAAGTTCCCAAAAAATTTTCAGAACAGAACAGTTTTAGGGCAGTCCCAACCCACGATTTGGAAGCCGATTTTCGACCCAAATACTGAGGATTTCAACCAACTAATTGAAAACAGTAGTTAACAGCATAAACGAGATTATAATACAAATTTTATTTATGTAATTCGATTACTGTGCACGAATTAAACTGCTGTTAAAGTTGGCCGAAAAACTGCGTGTAAAATAGTAAATTTCAGAAACTTTATCCCGATATGGCATGTGCCCCGACAAACCGGGCGACGTGGTCGTGCGCTATACATATCGAAAGATGCGTTTGGACATTGCCGACGTATGGGAACTGACGGAACTCAGCTTTGTCGTGTGTGCGCGACGAAATCAGCCCGTATCTGTCGAGATACCCCGTAACGCCAATTTGCAAACATCGCCCTAACTTCGTGTACAGTCGTCGATTCGAAATAAAACTTACACCAACAGGACCGGATCAAAATTTTGGTCCTGTGTGCCAAGTTTGGTTCGATTCTGAGAAGGTCGAATCCGAACCCTTTTTGGCGGGCCCGCGACCCACTCGAACGGGCAATTTTGTACACGGCTCATCGGAATCCAAAATTGGACATACCTTTGAGTTCCTCCCCTCAAACTGAATTCGTAGACATATAGTTTGACGAATTTAGAGACCATAGACTTTGGCACGCGTTTCGGTACAAAACGGGTCCAACGGCGGACATCGTTTTGACCCGAAATTACGATTTTGCCCCTGTTCCAGAATTAGACTTTTGGACAGACGTTTCCTAGGTATATCTTTTACATCGAGTGCGTTTTTGATATTTGTTTCAGCTTCCGTAGTTGTTTGGAGACTGTGACGTTTCTTGGCTGACACTGTGATTTCTTGGGCTTGCTACTTTGCACCATCAGGCAAGATACCTTGCCGCCTCCCTCTGTGATTATTATATTCCTATTTTCAGTTATTATTTTCATCATTTCTTGTCTTGTGATATTTAAACTGTGCGTCCAAGTCACACTTGGGGCAGGCGACTCTATCGGTCGTTTTTACGCTTTTACTTATTTCTCTTGCATTGACTTAGTTTAGTGACCTTCCCTTTAATGATGAGGTATTGGTATATCTCATACGGCCTTAACACTTGCTTACCACGTGTTGTGAGTCACATGTAGGACACGTAACCGCGTAGTCGGCTGGCCACCGATACGTATGGAGCGTACGACGGATAGGAGTAACTGCCAATAGTGTTGCATGTTAGAAGACTTGGCAGTTATTAGAGGTTCATATCAGTCATGGAGATGATCATACTAGGCATTGGATAGGGAGAACAATACCTGAAGTATGGGCTTCTTTGCACTTTCCTGATTACCTGTGCGCTCCTCCGGAGATGCAGGCTCCAGGCGCCCTCTGACGTTTCCCAGAGCGTTATGGACGTAGCCCTTGCACATGGTGCCCTCTGACGCTTCCAGAGCGTTATGGACGTAGGCCCCTGGTGCCCTTTATGGGAACTATGTCGATCTCATTTACAGCCAGGGCTCATGCGTCGTAGGATTGTATCTCAAACTACATATTCACAGTAGAATGGTCAGAAACCCAATTGCATGCATACCTTTTTCTTTTATTATATTATCACAGTTTATATGGCATGGTGTTTTCTTGTATCTTGCTATGTCCCCTGAGGACCTGGTTATCTCTCCAGGGTTAGACAATTTTCCACAGGAGTATGGAGCAGCGTTGGAGCTATCATACAATGACGAGGCAGTCCCTACTGATTCCTAGTCTATTCTATATTTGAGACATTAGTGGACATTATTTTTACATCTCATTTCTTTCTATTTTGCGGAGGTTGGACTCCGATCTTGTGAGACTATTTTTCATAGCTGTTTGGAGTGAGCATGTTCACCCGACTATCTTTTGATACTCTTATTTATTTATTTTGGACTCTATTATCTTCTGTGTTGAGCTGTGATGAGATTAGATTTTGTTATTCTGGCCTGTGATTATTTTATTTACAGCTTATGTGCATATATGAGGATTCCATATATTGTAGTATTCTTCATATGTGTGCAGCTGGCATGTTCACGTGCTCGGTCCTATGTATTTTGGGACTGGGGCGTTACAACTTGCATATCATGACTTAAATTAGTTCCCCTTTCATTATTAAATCCTGTTTTGACTTATAGTATCTCATCTTTAGGTCTGTGATTACTCTGAGCATATTTTTACCTTATCAGCTCAGGACCACAAGCGAGTACATTCACTGATAATTTTTATTGTCTTGATATCTGCTATATCCAATTCAGTTGTAATGTCTTACTTGATTTCCCGATACGATGGTTCACGGACTAGTATATGTTGGATCATGACATGAGATGTTGTTCTTAGATTTTTTTTTGGTATATTGGTACATTTCCTGTCTTGTTCCCTGTACTTGTATAGACACCGATTCCTAAGGGGATTTGCTACCCTCTTAGGGAATCCCGTGTCATGACGTGTTATGTTCGGATCCATTATACTATTCGGGGATGGAGAATTATTAGGGGCTAGGTGATCAAAGCCACCATGTCACTATATTCTTGTGCTTGTGCCACTCTCACCACACGTAGGGTGTAGCGAGATCTTATTTCATGTGCTCGTTATTCAGGTTGGCCGGCATGACCCTTTCCAGTGATTTTCATATGATTGTCGGGCCAAGTGGATAGCCTATCCTGTAACTTTTCCAAGCCGATCACATAACGCTCTAATAATTCATGACACATTTTATATTTATTTTATCACATCATATATCCTGCTCAGTTCTACATTATGTACTTTTCTCACCATTGTAGGAACCCTAGAGGGGGGTGAATAGGGTCAAGCAATCTAATCAAGCACTTAGCACAAGCTAATGGAAAATTTAAAAATATAAGTACAAGAGAAGAAGCAATAACAATACCGACATACGATATATCCCGGTATCCTCCCAAGAGGCACTCCAGTCCCGGAACTCTCTCCGGCTTTAATCCACTATTTGAGTAAATAGTTACACACGAGTTTGGATCCGAAGAACTCGCCAACTTCTTACACGAGAGCTTTAATCCGAAGGCCTCTCCGACTTCAACCGAGAGTTTGGATACGAAGACTCTCCAACTTCAACCGAGAGTTTGGATACGAAGACTCTCCAACTTCAACCGAGAGTTTAGATGCAAAGACTCCCCAACTTTAACCTTTCACAATAGGTTTTGATCTCCTTATATAATAGGATGAAGATCTTACTTTTCAACTCAATAACTCTAACACAATTTGTGGATGACAAATGAAAACTTTGTAGAGTTGTTTGTGGATAGGCTTTGGTGGTTTAGAAATTTTTAGGCTCAAAGCATCAACCTTGAATGAAGGGGTTCAAGGCTATTTATAACCAAAGCATTGAAAAGAGCCAAAGGCAACTTTTCAGTCAGCGACCGGCATACCGTCGGTATGAGTCGGCATACCGTCGGTATACCGTTCTGGGATTGCAACGGCTCGAAATATAGCCGTTGGGATCATTTAATGCTGGAAATCCGACCGTTGGACTTTCAACGTTACAGAATCGATATACCGTCGGTATGATCCAGTATACCGTCGGTATGCCAATTTTGTGGACAGAAACTTTCTGTGAACAAAATTGGTATACCGCCGGTATGCACCGGTATACCGTCGGTATGCGGTTTTCATCCGAAAATAATCCTGGGCTGGTTTCTACCCTAGCTTTCGATTTTGCCATCCATTTTTTGTGTTTACAATTATTTCTAAGAATCATTACAGACTCCAGATATACTGTAGCAGGTGCAGGCTTCTTCAGAGTCTTGAAATGATGATGGCATGGCTTGGCTTCTTCCTTTGATAGGTGCTGGCTTTTTTCCTTGGCGGCAGCTGTCCAAAGATATCCAGTTTGCGAAAACTAAATACCTTTCGGGGGCTTCGCGCCCGAACCCCCGACGAGGGGCGCTGCCACCTCGACCCCCGTCCGCTGACCGGGCAGCGGAACCCCCGAGTGCGTGGCTCCGGAGATGTTGTCGGGTGGTTCAGAGAAATCTTGTGGGATCCATCGTCTTTGGCCCACCATAATTTCTTCATTGCATATGTCCACATTGATCTTGCTTATTGCTTTTCTACATGTACATGTTAGACGAACAAAGCAATATACATAGTAGCAAGTATGATAAGTTTAATGCACTTTAGGACAATGCTGAGTTTAAGTATAAGTGCTAAGGTGATAGCATAAATGTTAGTGATATCATAATGATTAAGCTTAATTGAATGACCACAATCAAAAACATAGTTTTGATTTTGGCAACCCGATTAAATTTAAGATAGATAAGCTCATATCACTAATATGTAAACCAATAGGCACATATCACCAAAAGTATAAGTATAAGTAGAAATGCTATAGAGATAGTATCAAGATTAGTGATAATGAAATGCTAAACTTAACATATTAACCATATTCAAAAATATGATACAATCATTGGGCTAACAACCATGTTATGATATTCAGTACTCACATGTTCTACATTATCTTATGCTAAACCTTGATTGGAGGCTAAGTTCTGTTCGGGAGAAGGGTTACAACCCCGGTCCTTGTTTGGTTTACGGGTTGTAACTCGGCTTCCGAATAGCTCCCAAGTTATCCTATATCTTTGTCTTGAATTTCATTATAATTGTCTCTTATAGAATTTGTCAATTCATATGGAACTGCTGTTAGTGTTTGTACTTGCTCATTTTCCTGACAGGATACCGTTGATATATTACAGATGATTCTAAGGCAGACTGCTCGACCTACTATGGGGTCGAGATAGATGGAGACTTAGTCCAGGACTGTGGCCTGTTAGTTGAGCCACTAGACTTTGCATACCCAGAATAGTATAGCTTAGTTAGGTTTGCCTGGACTGCGATCCAGCTAGTATTTTTAGCCTATAGTATTCTATATTATATTTTGTGACTCTGTGATGTTGTTTATATCTATGAGCTGTGTTGGATCCTGAACTCATTTCTTGTTTTTACTTCTATCATATTTCCATTCCGTGCTATCTACCTTAGTTTTATCTTGTGATTGAGTTATACAATATTATATTCCTCCGTACGGAGATGACAGGTACCTTTATACTGTTTAGTAGTAGCATTTACAGACGACCTATACAGCGTTCTACCGTCGATTCTGCTACGTAGGCTGGACGTACCCACGTGCTCGTGCCCCATCAGGGTTCGGGTCATGACAGTTGGCAAGGTTGTCCTGTACAAGGACATGGCCCTTACTAGGTTGCAGGTATTAAAAATCCTATTCTTGTGACCATGACTCCATATCTTGTGTGAGACACAGGAAAAAAACCCTAAGATATTAGCCTACTCTACCATCCTAAGAGTAGCTTAACATAGACTACAAATGAATCTGTTATCAAAGTGTACCCCCCCTTTGATAGCATTCGACCCAAGAGTAAAATAAGGATTATCCATTGTACATCATACAAATTTTTGTATCTAGTACAATACCTCAGAATCCTGGCCAGCATCAATGTTCAGGGCTTCACATGTTTCTACCTAGGAATTACATCAAGTATATACCATCCCTTCCCTTCTAATGTGTTGTAAAAGAAATAGTAATTTGACATATGGAAAGGGATGATGAACTTACCTTTGGTCGTACAGAACTTGACTTCTTCCAGGCTCCTATTCAATGGTCCTTTACGGGAGGGTAGATGCAGATGGTTAGGGTTTGTAGGGAAATAGGGTCGGCTACCATCCCCTTTTTATAGAAGGTCTGAATTTCATCTCAAAGTCTAATAGGATTTGGAGAAATCGAATTCAAATTCGATTAGGATTTATCCCTGGTAGTTCGGCCAGTAGGGAATTTGAATTGAGTTGCTTATTTTGCACAAGGCCCCTTGAGAGTTTCAATTTTGAAAAAAAAGCCATCATTCACTCTATTAATATGAATGGACTATTACTCACAAATCCTATAATCCTTTTTTTTCTTAAAAAGTAGAATAACAATATGAAATTTTTGGTCCAAGGGTTTACATTATTGTCACGCCCCGCTCCCGTAGGAGCGATCGTCCTCGCTAAGGAGTGATGCCGCACGAGCCTAGATTGCGCTCGTACAAGGCGGGTTCCATAACGGCCGATTTTAGCTGCTGCGACGGGGTTGTCGCACAGAAGTTCCAAGCAGAGACATTGAATAATAGCAGCAAAATTTGAAGCAAAACACAAGTCATTTCAAAATACTCTTTTATTGATATTGAACAAAGGTTACAATGGGGCGCAAGGCCAAGATTACAAGTCTCTCAAGCTCACTCAAGCTCACATTACAAGTCACTCAGGTCTCTCTCATCTCTCAATACAAGTCTCGAACCAGCGAAAGCTTCGGAAGGCGACGACCATATATTATGTCCCGTATAAGTCTTGACTCCATGCGGCCGCACGCTTCGAATTGTCAAGAAACTCCGTACCTCGACGCATCCAAGCGAGCTCTGCGCCACGAGCTTATACCTGTGCCTGCACATGAAAACTATGTGGGTGTCAGTACTCAACTGTACTGGTGGAATGAGCTTCTCACCCACCCATACAAAATCAACACATTTGATTTACTTTGTGCAACATAGTCCCTTCTTATCAATTGTCTTTCTACTCTTGCCTTAGGATCAGTTTTTAGGACCGACGCCTTGGCCTATTCTGTGTCGCTAGACCATCCCATGCTTGCGTCAACAATGTTAACCTATCAAGTCGTGTTTGCCTTACGACACAAAATCAGAGACGCAACTGTGCGGTAGTACCCAATTTTCTTATGACCGTGCTACAAATCGTTTGTGCCGTGCCTCGCAACCATGTGCGACTCAACCATATCGCCGCCTCGCGGCCCGTGCTACTTTGATCACCAACTGACCCAATCAAGACTTCTGGACTAAGTGTCACTTGACCAACTTTGTCTTGCGGCATTTCCTGACTTAAACTCAATACAACTCTCATCCAAACTATACAACTTATATGCCGACAACTCAAGACTCGATGCCATATCTCGTGTCGAAGCACGACGCCTGTGTTGATGCCAAATCTTAGGCCCAAACATTCCTTGTGTTCTAAATTGTACACACACCTTCGAATTGACTCCTTGATATAGTGCACTCACGACTCGACATCAGTCCAAAGGCACACTCGCGGATTGCCGCCCGTGCCGACTCATCTATATGAACTTGGTCACTGACTCCCAGAGCCATTGTGGACTCCCTTTTAGCTGAGTATAGGATGGACTGGTTCGGGTAGCTAGCCCTAATGAGCGTCCACCGAATACTTTGCCCCAGGCGCAGCTATTTTAGACTCCCAGAGCCATTTTTGTTTCCTTAGGCCGTATCAGTCCCGTGGTGCCACAGGTTGCCGTACGGGGAAACTCTACCTTGTCGACAAGTTGTCCATGACCATGCAAGACTCGACTCAAACTGACGTCTCACACAGTCAATCTACTTCTAGTATTACCATCTCTTTCAGGGCTAAGTTCAACACTTCTCACAATTGAGTTCTTGCCTCGACGACCCAGTCGCGAGCATTCTTCTTTCTTGCCTCAACGACCCAGTCGTGAGCATTCTTTCTTTCTTGTCTCGACGACCCAGTTGCGAGCATTCATCTTTCTTGTCCTATCATTTCACTCAACTCAAGAACAACTATTCGCAACACTTTCCAAACTCAATGAATCAACCATGGCCCGTGCCTGAAAACACTAAATCCGTGACATCGTGCCTTAAACCAACTTGAACTCTACGCGACGCCACCGCCCAAGACATACTCTATATAACAGGCTTGAATCCGTAAGACTAAGTTGTCATACCCAGCCGTAGAACTCGAAGGACCGTGCTTGCTACTAACTCTGAATGCCTAACGTAACTTGCCTAACTTAACTTTATAACAACTTGACGAGCAAAGGCTGCGTCAAGTTTTGCCTTGTGGGAACGTGCCGTGCACGCATTCGACTTTGGACGACCAAGTCATTTGGTTGCCTAGACTTAGGCTAACACTTAGCTTTGTGGTGAATACCAACTTTCCTTTTATCAAGCCACGGGACGAAGGACCGAGTGTCATTTTCAAAGCACGTCGTGCACCAACTCTAAGACGATCATTTTGGAGCTTTCCATATTCTAACTCAATTCGACTCGTCGGGATTATTTCCTTTAGCTATGTGGATTCGTCTCTTTTATTATCAAGCCTACTTGTGCAAGTTGAAAACATGCGATTTATTATGTGAAGGCAAAGATGAGGCGAGTTCACCGAAACTACCCCACCTGAGTGAGCGGTCGCCTCGACCGAGCGATGTCTTCGAGAAGCCGTTGCAAGGCTAATTCCGAACGCCATCGGCGTTTTGATTCCTCCGATTGACTGAGCGGGACGGGGCACTACAATTATGGGGTAGACAGTTCATCATAAAGACATACCACAAGCCACTCAAGTATATGCTGGAATAGAGACTCTGTACTGAGGCCCAGTACAAGTGGGTGATGAAATTACATGGCTACCAGTACTGGGTTGAGTACAAAAAAGGTAAAGAAAACCAAGCAATAGATAGTTTGTCCAAAAAAGAAGAAGCTACACTTGCAGGTATCTCTATTGTTCATGCAGGTTGGTTACAACAAATCAAACAGCAGATGGAAAAGTCAGAGTTCTATGAAAAGCTACAAGGGAAATGGAAGAAAGGGTTGCTAAACACAGATAAGTATTCCTACCTTAATGGCCTGTTCTATTACAAGAATAGGGTGGTCCTTGACCTAAACTCTGAGTTTACAGTAACTATGATGAAGGAGCACCATGATATGTTACAAGCTGGTCATTCTGGCTACTTGAAAATATTGTACAGGCTCAAAAAGGTCTGCTACTGGCCAGGAATAAAGAATTCAATCAAAAAATATGTGCAAGAATGTAATATCTGTCACAGACATAAGGGGGAGAACATCCTTCCTATAGGTCGACTTCAGCCCCTACCAATACCAAAACAGATTTGGGAGGACATCTCCATAGATTTCATTGATGGTTTGCCTCTTAGCAACCATAAAACCACCATCATGGTGGTAGTGGACAAACTAACAAAATATGTTCACCTGTTTGCCTTGAGCCACCTTATACAGTAGTTAACGTTGCACATATCTTTGTAGAAGGGGTTTTCAAGCTACATGGGATGCCCGGATCAATTGTTACTGATAGGGATCCAGTGTTCACTAGCATATTCAGAAAGAGTTTTTCAAGCTCCAGGGAACCTCACTCAAGTACAGCACATCCTACCATCCCCAAACAGATGGACAAACTAAAGTAACCAACAGATGCATTGAAGGGTACCTCAGATGCTTCTGCAGTCACAAGCCAAGGGAATGGAGTAAACATTTGCCATGGGCTGAGTATTGGTTCAATAAAAACTGGCACACATCTACCCAAGTAACTCCCTATGAAGCTGTTTATGGTAGATCACCTCCCCATATCCTTACTTATGTGTCAGATTTAGTCAGAGATCAATAGGTAGCAACAGCCATCACTGCTAGGGATAATGTACTGAACATCCTCAAAGACAACCTCCTACTGTCTCAAGAGAGAATAAAGAAATTTGCTAATGCCAGGAGAACATACAGAGAATTTGAAGTTGGAGATTGGGTATACCTGAGGCTACAACCTTACAGACAAGTGTCTATAGCTCTGAGAAAGCCACAGAAATTGGCCCCCAAGTACTATGGTCCTTACCAGATTGAAGCCAGGATTGGTTCGGTGGTCTACATACTACAATTGCCAGAAGGATCAATGATTCACCCAGTATTTCACGTATCCCAACTCAATAAGAAACTGGGAACACATTCTAGCCTTCACAATGGGTTACCAAATCATAAAGAAGGGTTAATTATGGATCCTGACTGGATCTTGGACAGGCGTTTGGTACAAAGGCAGAACAAGGCAGCGGTGGACTTGTTAGTGCAGTGGAAAGACTATATGGAAGAGGAGGCAGAGTGGGTTCCTTACGAGAAATTCCTAGAAACTTATCCTTACTTTGACCTTGAGACAAGGTCAAAATAAGGGGGTGGGAATGTTACGAACCTGATATGAACACTCACTGGTATCAGTCACTTAAATTGTTTGCTTTAGTATCAGTAGTAGTAAGCAGGAGTAACCATAGTATCAGTTGGTAGCAGGAGTAGATAAAGTTTCCTTTCCTTCAGTAGCCAGCTAGGCAGTAGTTTATACAGTCAGCATTAGCCAACTGTCAGCAGTATCAATTAGCCAGGTCACCTATTTCAGAGCCTGCAGAGCAAATGTCAGGAATTCTGTTAGAAAGTTAATACAAAGAGCATAATGTAAGAGAGAGAGGGGTATGGAGAAAAGTAATGCAAATTAGTTACTCGTAGCCATTGTTATGATATTTTCTTCTTCTTCTTCTTCTTCTTCTTCTTCTTCTTTATCAATAAAAATCTCCATAGTTATTTAGTCTCGAGCTTTTACCTGTAGATGAATCAATTCCCAGGTTCACCACCTTACCCAGGAGGAGGAATTCGGGATCCTAACATAATGTTAATTTTAAATTTAAAGTAAATGCTAAAATTTATTACATCTCAGATAGTCAGATGGACATAATGGAAGATACATCATTTTTGTAGGAGAAAGGCTGACGACTTCACGAGCGGGTCTATTATATAATTCTAGCATGAGAATGTCTTGATTTGTGCTGCATTCTTGGTCTAGGCAGATGTGTATCCATGGGCGGAGCCACTGATGGGCTGGGTGGGCACCAGCCCACCAATTTTTCAGCTAAACCTAGAGTCTCTCTGTTGAATGTTGACTGAGAGCCCACTCAATTCTTCAGATAAACCTAGATTATCACTGTTGAATGTTGACTGTAATATTATTTCACTCTTTCCTTCTTATAATATTTTCTGTTTGGCAAAAATAAAAACTATTTTACGTACCTCCAAAATCTCATCCATCCATGTCCCTCCGTCACGTAGCCCTCTCCTATTCGTTCATATCTTCCTCCAACATCCCTCCTCCCTATTTGCTTGGATCAATAAAGGAGTGCCACGTGACGAGGGACATGGAGGGATAAATTTTTTGGAGGTACATAAAACATCATTCGGCAAAAATAGAGCCTTATTTCCTTGTTATATAAATAACAAAAAATTCTATAAAAAGCATCAAAGTTTGCATGAATTGTAAAAATAGCATAGAAGTTTTAGAAATTGTGAGTTAAGCATCCATACGGACTTTAAAAGTCCGTATGCTTACGTTATCCCACGTCCCAGCGTAATTAACGAAAGGGGGAGAGATTAGCGAATGAGGCGGACTTTTAAAGTCCGTATGCTGACGTCGGATGACGCCAGCAAGCGGACTTTTAAAGTCCGCTTGGACAAAAATTATGAAGGAATTGTTTGGACAAAAATTATGAAGGAATTTGTAAAAGAGACACTGTCCCAGCGAGCATATAGCCGTTGTAATCCCAGCGAGCAACCATCCAAGCGGACTTTAAAAGTCCGCTTGCTGGCGTCATCCGACGTCAGCATGGGGACTTTAAAAGTCCGCCTCATTCGCTAATCTCTCCCCTCTTCGGATGACGTAAGCATACGGACTTTTAAAGTCCGTATGGATGCTTAACTCACAATTTCTAAAACTTCTATGCTATTTTTACAATTCATGCAAACTTTGATGCTTTTTATAGAATTTTCTGTATAAATAATTGAATAGTCAAACAACCTTTACATGCATCATGTATCCGCTACCATATGATTGTTGCTCTGACTAACGTGATCTTTCAGTAGGTACTACTTATTGCATTTTATGTCTTGCTACATCCATATAAATAAGAAGGACGGAACCAGAAAATCGAATTCGGGTGAGCTAGACAGGGCCGACCCTAGCCAAGGGCGGCCAGAGCGACCGTCTAGGACCCTCGGATCATGAAAGGTCCAAAAAAATAGTTTAAAGATAAATATGTTAATAATTTTGTATCTCAAAATAGAACTAGCATATACCATGGACCTTTTTAGACACAAAGTTATTGTGGTGTAGTGGTTAGTAACTTAGACACCTTACTAATCCTAAGTTCAATCCTTGGTTGTAACTATTTTTTTTTTAATATTTTTACATTATGTATGGGGGTCTTATTTTGAAAGTTCGTCCTGGATCCCTATGAGCTCAGGATCGGCCCTGAAGCTAGAGTAGACTGAGTTAGGTTTAGTGTGACCTAATTCACATGAAAAAAAAATCCAAAAAAAATTATATACATGAAAAAAAAGTTAAAAAAGAAGAAGAAAAATTGTGCACCCACCCCCAGCCTCCTACGCCTTGTTAGCAATCACCCGAATAAAACTCGTATTATACGCGAATTTTTTTTGTGTCTTTCATAAACGTATAATACTTGCGTACTTTTGACAGATCCAAATCAATGCATAAATTTTAAGCATGCGAAGTTTTAAACGTGTTTTGTATAAAAAATAGACAAATTTGGCACAATAAACATGCGGAAAACCTGTTTAATTAACCAAATTTGACAACATATTTAAGAATGTGAAGTTTCTAACCTCAATATTTTTATTTTTTGAATATTTGACCGAAATTTTGAACGTATTTTATTTGCACGAAGCCGATTTATACTCGTACTTTTGCCGTCCTGAATTTTTTTCGTTTGCCGAATTGCTAACAAGGCTCCTACGTGGGTACTCTCTTGCACATTAATACTTTCTACAGTATGTATGTGTAAGTCTATTATCATAGAAAGTTTAATATCCTACAACTTTGCTTTCTTATTGTGGAAAATTACATGAACGGAGGTTACGGAGCCATTAGCGAGCGGGTTGGGACTACAACGACATTTGATGGAAGAGTTACAACAGCAGCGTCATACTACAATAGTAGTATCAAGTCCCGTCGTTGATATTTTTCTAGCCGTTGGAATCCCCACATCTTTGACAAGTTCTGTCACATCACAGATCCTTTATTGATGGTAAAAAAATTATACAAAATACTCCGGGTGTTCGAGCTTATGCCTAAAAAAGTCTACTTGGTAAACTAGATTTTTTTTGTCATGTTTCTAATTTTTTTTTTCATATGTTGGACAAAGTTCTACATTGGCCAGAAATGGTATGAACACGACGACACGACGATATTGACACAACATTCATTTGTTGGGAATACGGTGTGGTCCAAATCGGAGTTGGTCCATGAGGTGCGATATTGAATTGGACTCGTATGTCTTAAAAAAATTTCTTAGGTAAGAGCTGAACCAATCCCAATTATCTACATCACATAATCCGACCTCTTAATTGATGTGTGACTAAATTACCAACTCCATTGCCACTCCCATTTGAGCGCTCAACCGAAAATAAGATACAATCCAACACCATTTATTTATAAATATTCAAAATATTTTAATTAAGTTCAGTGCATAGTAAACTAAAATTTCTAGCTCCGCTTTGTATTTGTATATTTGTATGAATCTTAAACTTTGTATGATGTTTATTTAAATCCTAGATATAAATGTTTTCTTAATTGAGCAAAGAAAAGCGGAAGCAGCTTTTGGAAACTAGTAAGTTGTACCAAACACGAGGCTAAGACTTGGTTTGGAAATGCTACAAGTTTTCAGAAACTGACATTATGTAGAAACAGGGGTGACCCAAAAATTTATGAGAGGGCCCCCCTTAAATGTAAACAAAGTCCATTGTATATATGTATATACATATATATACTAAAACAATCAGAAATTTTCGTCCAAAGGGACGAAGTTTTCCTTATTTTCGTTCAAAGGAAAGACTTTAGAGAAATTTCAAAGAAGAGGACACAACTCCAAGTGAGTTGGCGGTCCCAATAGGGGCCTCCAACTCACTTGGCGGCCCGCGTGGAGGCCTCCATTAGAGTTAGCGACTCCATTGGGGGGGGGGGGTTTAGCCGCTTGTTTTCAGTTGGGGGGAGACTTGTTGCTTGTTTCATGCCCCTTGTTTTCAATTCGGGGAGGGGGACTTGCTGCTTGTTTTCCCAAAACAGCGGGCCGCCTCTCCTCTATATAATCTCCACTCTGCTCTCCTCCTTTTCTTAACAATCTCAACTCAGCTCTCCTCCTTTTCTTCTCCAGAATTCCAACCAAGCTCTCCTCTCTTCTTTCTCCACAGTCACATCAGATGACTAACAAAAATGATGGTCGTATTTTCGATGGATTGACTACGGAGTTGATTACGACCCAGGACCCTCGGATCATAAAAGGTCTAAAAAAATAGTTTAAAGATAAATATGTTAATAATTTTAAATCTCAAAATAGAACTAGCATATACCATGGACCTTTTTAGACACAAAGTTATTGTGGTGTAGTGGTTAGTAACAACTTACAGAGCGACCGCCCAGGACCCTCGGATCATAAAAGGTCTAAAAAATAGTTTAAAGATAAATATGTTAATAATTTTAAATCTCAAAATAGAACTAGCATATACCATAGACCTTTTTAGACACAAAGTTATTGTGGTGTAGGGGTTAGTAACTTAGACACCTTACTAATCCTAAGTTCAATCCTTGGTTGTAACTATTTTTTTCTTTTTATTTTAATATTTTTACATTAGGTATGATTAAATCCTAAGTTAGATATTAACAACTACAAATACAATCAGTTCTTATCAACTGCTCTCATATTTCAGACTGTTCAATACCAACAATCTTTCCAACAACCAGAGACCTTAGAATGTTTGTGGCATAGTCGAGGGCTTATGCATGAACTAGTAGACCGTGTTGATCGCCTAGGCCTTGGATGGGACCCCGAGATGCCTCCAGTACAGTCGCGTCTTTCGTCAGATTATCCAACCGATGTTGTACCACGGAGACACTCACGTCGTAGGAGGGACACTGCTGGAGAGGACGATGTTGCTCAGTAAGAGGAAGCCGAGGAAATTCCTGGATAGGAACTTACTTAGTACTACCCTGGGGGGGTCTACTCAGTACTACCCTAGGGAGGGATCAACTCAGTACCAAGTTGGGGGGGGGGTCTACTCGGTACTACGCTGGGGGGGGATCTACTCAGTACCAAGCTGGAGGGGATCTACTCAGTACTACCCTGGAGAGGCATCAAGTCATCTGCCTCTAGTAGCAGCTGAGTTTCCAGGTATGAAAATGTACATCCAATTTTTGTCCACTCCATCAGCACCGGTACCTACTCAGACTCAGACAGAGCAGGAGACTGATGATAACCAGGAGGTGGAGGAGGTGGGGAGAGGGGAAGATACTGCAGGCAGAAGGAGGAGTATAAGCCTAAGTAATGTTATAAGACAAGCTTATCGTAGAATTACTCGAAGATCTAGATAGATTGCAAACAAGTAGTAGTAAAATTACAATATCCTGTCTTTAAGTAGTAGTAGTAGTAAAATGAACTCGTGTATGCAAACAAGTAGCAGTAAAATGAACTCTTGAACTCTTGTCTTTGAGTAGTAGTATATCACTTTATTTGCATCACACTTTTGGCTGGCCTGTACATCTTCTTCGGTTGTGTCCCATTGTACCACAGTTGCTGCAACGAAGTTCTCGTGTCGATTCTTTCTGAGATTTTATGCGAGTCTTCTTTGGTCTGCCGGCTTTACGTCGTATCGCTGGTACTCCAATTTTTCCTCTTACCAAGGGCGCTTGAATCTGGTAGGGTACTGACATTGGTTCCATTTTTTGCTTCATATATATTTCGTAAGTTCGCAGTTGAAAATAGTGAATGATAAAATCTTTCAATATTAAAATTACAATATCTACACACAAAACATACATGTATACATGGAATATAAGTATGATACTATCTACCACATGTACAAGAACTATTGTCTAACGTACAACGTATGTTCTACTTGTTGCACGATCCATTACTTCATATGTATAACCATCAAATGCTAATATCTCTAAATGATTTCTCTCTTTGATAATATGAGCCATAGTTTTCAACATTCTCGGACAAAAACCTGTTTCTATCTTTTCAGCAGCATTTCTATTCTTTTCATGAAGTGTTATAATCTTGGCTCTAATACTATCGAGAAGTGTCGTTATTGGTTTATCGCGTAACTTCTTAATCCAATTGTTAAAACATTCAGCGATATTAGAAGTGTTAATATCTAATCTGAGACAAGGAGCATACGCTGTAATCCAATGTTCAAAATGACAATTTTCATCATTCACACCAATAAAGCCAATCATACAATGTCATGTTCTCGGCTTTAATTATATCGAACAAATGTTATGCATTTGTCGGATTGTACGATCTAGCAAGCGAGTCTAATAAGTTTTGAAAAGTTTTTTCTTTCACAACTTGTTTCATGTTCTGTTTGAAATGTTGAATACAAAAAAATGGGATGATTCTAGAAAAACAACACGCATCACATTTATTAAACCTTTTTGCTTATCAGAAATGAAAGAAATCCTATTCCATTTAATAGAAGAAATTTCAAAGGAAATTCTTAACGCGTTTAAAAACCAAGACCAAGAATTACTGTTTTCACCATCAGCAACAGCATATGCAATTGGATATAACTGATATTTTAGATCATGTATACAAGCAATAAATAAAATACATTAATATTTAGATGAAAGAAACGTAGCATCAGTACTAATAACCGGTAAAGAACCTCTTAAAACCCGTTAATGCACGCCTTAAAACAAATATATATTCTTTGGAAGCTATTGTTTTCTGCTGTTTTTAGAAGAAAAAAAACTACTACCAGGATTTGTCTCCATAATTCTAAATCCGTACTCCTCAAGACTACTATAAGCCTCAACATAACTTTCATTTATTTCGGCTAAGGACATCTCTGGGATCTCCATGCTTTGGAATAAGTAATATGTACACGATGTTCTCTCTATATATCTTTAACTATCTGTGATGCGCTATACAACTGATTATCTCTAATTATATCAATTATCTTGCTCTTAACCTATGCAGCGCTAGCTAGTCGATGACGTCCGATTGTAAACATATTAAAACAAGAATGATGACTTTCTAATGTACTTATTTTTACTATGTTTCCATTTCCAATGGATCTGGCATATACTCTCCAATTACAGTTCGGTTGATCACAAGTATATATAATTCTACGAAAATTATTCATAGTACTAGCTGAACAACTAAAATTATGTTCAATTGCAACACTACTTACAAAACTTCTAAATTCAGAACGAGAAGAAAATTCTTGACCGATAACTAATTCACAGGTGGAAGTATTATCTATATTATCATCTAAGTCATATTCCATATTTTTAACTAAATCATCACTATTTCCGTCGTCGTCGTCATCATTATCATTGTCGGATTCATCTGATCATTGATTTTGTTAAAAAAGATGGAACAATTTGTTGGGAAGAACTACCACCCGCAAAATATTGATTGTTTCTGTTATCAAAAGTTGTGGCTATTTGAATAACAAAAATATTTACATAGCCTGATTGTGAATTAATTTCAAAAATATAATTGCATGCTTCATCACTATCTATTAGAAAACATCTACAATTAGAAACAGACTTCAAAATAAATTCGTAATGAATAGAACAACGTTGAATAATAAGATTACGTAAATTTTCAAAAGTAATACTTTCATAAGTTGAAAATATTTGAGTTTCTCCTCCTTCGTAATCTAACCCATTTAGGTTACCTCCGTGCGAACATATTATTTTTACCCTATGATCCATAATCGAAGGAGGCAACTGCTAGAGATTGATTAGAAGCTTCTGTTGGAGAACTTGATGAATGGAGAACTTGATCAATGTGTGCTGGTGAGTAATAGGAAGAAGAGTGAATAATAAGGAGTGAATTGTGAGGATTGAGTGCTCTCATGTGCTTTTATAGGTGAATTTGGAAACTATCTGTTTGAATAGAGTCGTTAGAACAAAGAAGTAGCCATTGTAGAAAAAGAAGAAAAAAATAGCTAGTCGGTAGCCCCCCTCCCACCCCACATGGAGCCTCCAATTAAAATGGAGGCCCAACCCCCAGGCCGCCAAGTGAGTTGGAGGCCCCAAGAGGGACCGCCAATTCACTTGGAGTTTGTTTGCAAAAACAAAAAGTTTATAACAAACTTTAAAAAGAATCGTACAAAGTACAATAAATTCTGGGGAAGTACAACTTTAGGAATCTGATCAGAAGATGATCACTTTATCCCTTGGACTATGTGAACTTGAAGACTAGAGCCTCTGGATAATGCAACAACACTTTTGCAAGAACTCTCTTGATCTCTGTGTGATGCTTTAAAAAATAATTTAAACTCTATTTATAGAGTTCTGAAAATATCTGTTTTAGCAGTTATTCTGATGTGCGCGAGGTTGAACTGCGCCACTTTGGGTAGCGCCAACCAAAAGTTGTGCCAACATTCATTCAGCTACATAATCGTGTACTAACTGTATTTAGACGTGTGGCATCATATGATTGAGATGCGCATGGTCGTGTACATAGTAGTGGACACGTTTTGAGAGATTAGGGGCATGTGCGCCACGTCATCCTGCTTTAGAACGTAAGTTATCTCAACTTTATCAGATTGCGCGAGCTTCAGTCAAAGAGTCAAACTGCGCTAGATTAGGTTGCGCCTAGGCACAACTAAGTGTATAGGCACGTGGCAACATTTGAATGTATGAGAAGAATTTATTCAGATTGCGCCTAGGTGCAACTTGCAGAGTGCGCAGAACAACTATCATCAAATCGTCTCGAGCTCCACGCTTTGCGGGATTTGAAGAAATTTTCTTCGTTTATCGTGCTTAAAAGGTCTAAAAAAATAGTTTAAAGATAAATATGTTAATAATTTTAAATCTCAAAATAGAACTAGCATATACCATGGACCTTTTTAGACACAAAGTTATTGTGGTGTAGTGGTTAGTAACTTAGACAACTTACTAATCCTAAGTTCAATCCTTGGTTGTAACTATTTTTTTTAATATTTTTACATTATGTATGGGGGTCGTATTTTGAAAGTTCGTCCTGGATCCCTATGAGCTCAGGATCGGCCCTGAAGCTAGAGTAGTCTGAGGTAGGTTTAGTGTGACCTAATTCACATGAAAAAAATCCAAAAAAATTATATACATGAAAAAAAAGTTTAAAAAAGAAGAAGAAAAATTGTGCACCCACCCCCAGCCTCCTACGCCTTGTTAGCAATCACCCGAATAAAACTCGTATTATACGCGAATTTTTCGTGTCTTTCATAAACGTATAATACTTGCGTACTTTTGACAGATCCAAATCAATGTATAAATTTTAAGCATGCGAAGTTTTAAACATGTTTTGTATAAATAATTGACAAATTTGGCACAATAAACATGCTGAAAACCTGTTTAATTAACCAAATTTGACAACATATTTAAGAATGTGAAGTTTCTAACTTCAATATTTTTATTTTTCGAATATTTGACCGAAATTTTGAACGTATTTTATTTGCACGAAGCCGATTTATACTCGTACTTTTGCCGTCCCGAATTTTTTTCCGTTTGCCGAATTGCTAACAAGGCTCCTACATGGGTACTCTCTTGCACATAAATACTTTCTTCTATAGTATGTATGTGTAAGTCTATTATCATAGAAAGTTTAATATCCTACAACTTTGCTTTCTTATTGTGGAAAATTACATGAACGGAGCCATTAGCGAACGGGTTGGGACTACAACGACGTTTGATGGAAGAGTTACAACAGCAGCGTCATACTACAAGTCTACAATAGTAGTATCAAGTCCCGTCGTTGATACTTTTCTAGCCGTTCGAATCCCCACATCTTTGACAAGTTCTATCACATCACAGATCCTTTGTTGATGGTAAAAAAATTATACAAAATACTCCTGGTGTTCGAGCTTATGCCTAAAAGAGTCTACTTGGTAAACTAGATTTTTTTTTGTCATGTTTCTATTTTTTTTTCATATGTTGGACAAAGTTCTACATTGGCCAGAAATGGTATGAACACGACGACACGACGATATTGACACAACATTCATTTGTTGGGAATGCGGTGTGGTCCAAACCGGAATTGGTCCATGAGGTGCGATATTGAATTGGACTCATATGTCTTAAAAGAGAATTCTTAGGTAAGAGCTGAATCAATCCCAATTATCTACATCACATAATCCTACCTCCTAATCGATGTGTGACTAAATTACCAACTCCATTGCCACTCCCATTTGAGCGCTCAACCGAAAATAAGATACAATCCAACATCATTTTATTTATAAATATTCAAAATATTTTAATTAAGTTCAGTGCATAGTAAACTAAAATTTCTAGCTCCGCTTTGTATTATATATTTGTATGAAAATCTTAAACTTTGTATGATGTTTATTTAAATCCTAGATATAAATGTTTTCTTAATTGAGCAAAGAAAAGCGGAAGCAGCTTTTGGAAACTAGTAAGTTGTACCAAACACGAGGCTAAGACTTGGTTTGGAAATGCTACAAGTTTTCAGAAACTGACATTACGTAGAAACAGGGGTGAGCCAAAAATTTATGAGAGAGGGCCCCCTTAAATGTAAACAAAGTCCATTGTATATATATGTATATACTTATATACTAAAACAATTAGAAATTTTTGTCCAAAGGGACAAAGTTTTTCTTATTTCGTCCAAAGGGAAGACTTTGGAGAAATTTTAAAGAAGAGGACACAACTCCAAGTGAGTTGGCGGTCCCAATAGGGGCCTCCAACTCACTTGGCGGCTCGGGTGGGGGCCTCCATTAGAGTTAGCGGCTCCATTGGGGGGGGGGCGGTGGGGTTTAGCCGCTTGTTTTCAGTTGGGGGGAGACTTGTTGCTTGTTTCATGCCCCTTGTTTTCAATTCGGTGGGGGGGGGGGGTTGCTGTTTGTTTTCCTAAAACAGCGGACCGCCTCTCCTCTATATAATCTCCACTCTGCTCTCCTCCTTTTCTTTACAATCTCAACTCAGCTCTCCTCCTTTTCTTCTCCAGAATCCCAACCAAGCTCTCCTCTCTTCTTTCTCCACAGTCACAGCAGATGACTAACGAAAATGATGGTCGTATTTTCGATGGATTGACTACGGAGTTGATTACGAAGCAACGTAAAAATCATATATCCGATAAAATATCTTATCGGAGAGGTAATTTATTTTATCTCAATAATTTTAATAAATAATATATTAGGTCGATTGTCATGTTTTTATTATATTGTCTTAAATGTTATTTTAATTAAATTGTTAAATGTCCATTTTAGTTATTAGATATCTAATATATTTTAAATGTTATTTTTTAATTTTTAATAGTTATTCGATCATGATCTGGAATTGCGTCTCCGAGAGCATAAAAATTGGCGGAAAGAGAGACGATATAACACGTGGGTGTTAAATGACGCCCAAAAGGCCTTGGTCCATTCTTTCGGGTTTTAATATTTAGACCAAATTAAATTTCTCATTCACGACGTTCATCTTATTGTAAGTCTTGTTGAACGTTGGTGGGCCGAACGCAACACTTTTCAACTTCCAGTGGGGGAGATGACGATCACGTTATGTGATGTCGCAAACTTATTAGGATTGCTTATTACATGAGACCCAATATATTTTAACCAACAGTCTACTCCATCTGATCTGATTACTTCCTATCTCGGAATTATGCCTCTACCGGATCTGGAAGGTGGCAGTTTTGTCACATTTTCATGGATTCGTGGAAACTTCATAGATTTAAATCACACCAAAGACAACGAGGCGGTTTACATAGATAATATACGGGTATGTATTTTAATTAGTAATATTTGTAAGGATTGATTTAGTATTTAGTAAAAGATCTGCTTTCTTATTTTTAGATTATTCAATGTACTAGAGCATACTTGCTCGCTTTATGTGGTGCTATTCTCTTTTCCGACGTAAATGAAAATACGGTTAATGTGCGACTTCTACCATTTTTAGCTGATTTGACCAAACCTACTAGTCATGCATGGGAAGCTGCTGCTTTATCATATCTCTATGCAATGCTGACTGAATTTATTAATATTAAGACTTGCAAGAGTATTTGTGGATGTATGTCACTAGTTCAGGTAAGAAAAAAATTATTTGTATTTTATTGTATTTACTTTGTACTGAATTTTTTTACTATATTTGTTGTAGGTCTGGTCGTACGAGCACTTCTATATTGGTAGACCGGTTACCAGCGTAACTAGTGATTTTGGAGTCTTTCATGTTGTTGTGCGCTGGTCAACGGATGTTGTAGATCAACAACATTGTCAATACAAGGCTGTCTCACTTTATCGTGAACAATTTGATACATTGCAGTATAGTGAGGTAATAATTTAATTATTTGATGAATGACTTTAAATTATTGTACTTATTCATATATTGTCATTAAACAGGTGGCATGTGCACCATATACAATTACAGATAATGATCAAGAAATAAAAAGATTGTCATATTGGTTTAGTATGCATAGATCATATACTATATACGATCGGTATACAATGTATCATCCGGGAGATCGTGTTCTTCGACAATTCGGGAGGAGACAGATAATTACGAATGATCCGCCCTCAATCAGTTATGCTCCATCCAATGCAATAAGTAGAATCAATGCTACAATTGGTAAATGGAATCGTCGATTTGACAATTATAACGTGAGGGACATGTCTCCAATAATCCAATCTCCAGATTATTGTAAGTAAATTTTCACCCAATTATGACTTACTTAATTTCGTCTAATTTTGTTAATATTCTCCTACGTTACGCAGACATGAGTGACTACACTTATAGGAAATGGTAGGGATCTCCTCGTATGGTAAACAGAGTCTATGAATATGAGGAACCCAGGTTCAAATGCAGAGCCATCGACGATTCTAGTTTGCGTGCTTTTGTTGATGGAATATCTGATTTGGTATGATTAAACCCTAAGTTAGATATTAACAACTACAAATACAATCAGTTCTTATCAACTGCTCTCATATTCCAGACTGTTCAATACCAACAATCTATCCAACAACTAGAGACCCTGGAATGTTTGCGGCATAGTCGAGGGATTATGCATGAACTAATAGATCGTGTTGATCGCCTAGGCCTTGGACGGGACCCCGAGATGCCTCCAGTACAGTCTGTCTTCCACCAGATTATCCAACCGGCGTTGTACCATGGAGACAATCACGCCGTAGGAGGGACGCTGCTGGAGAGGACGATGTTGCTCAGCAAGAGAAAGCTGAGGAAATTCCTAGAGAGGAACTTACTCAGTACTACCCTGAGGGGGTCTACTCAGTACTACCCCAGGGAGGGATCTACTCAGTACCAAGCTGGGGGGGGTCTACTCAGTACTACGCTGGGGAGGGATCTACTCAGTACCAAGCTGGGGGGATCTACTCAGTACTACCCTGGAGAGGCATCAAGTCAGCTGCCTCTAGTAGCAGTTGATTTTCCAGGTATGGAAATGTACATCCAAGTTTTGTCCACTCCATCAGCACCGGTACCTACTCAGACTCAGACAGAGCAGGAGACTGATGATAACCAGGAGGATGAGGAGGTGAGAGGAGAAGATACTGCAGGCAGAAGGAGGAGTATAAGCCTAAGCAATGTTGCAAGACAAGCTTATCGTAGAATTACTCGGAGATCTAGATAGATTACAAACAAGTAGTAGTAAAATTATAATATCCTATCTTTAAGTAGTAGTAAAATGAACTCTTGTATGCAAACAAGTAGCAGTAAAATGAACTCTTGAACTCTTATCTTTTAGTATTAGTGGATCACTTTATTTGTATCACTCTCTTGGCTGGCTGGTACATCTTCTTCGGTTGTGTCCTATTGCACCACAGTTGCTGCAACGAAGTTCTCGTATCGATTCTGTCACGACCCGCACCCTGATTAGGGGCACGAGTACGTAGTTACGTCCAGCCTACACCGCAGAATCGATGGTAGAACGCTTTATAGGTCATCTATAAATACTACAACTAGACAAAATATAAGGGTACATGTCATCTCCGTACGGAGGTATAATATGGCATAACTCAATCACAAGACAAACTAGAATAGATAGCACGAAATGGAAATATGATAAAAAGGAAAACTGAAAAAGAGTTCAAGATCCAACACAAGCTCAAAGATATAAACACATCACAGAAACTCAAAATATAATATAAAAACTACAGTCTGAAAATACTAGCTGGATCGCAATCCAGGCAAACCTATCTAACAGTCTAAACAGGGACTATATCATCTACGGGCTCTAGGGGTATGTTGGCCCATTGGTCATATGGTCAACCTGATTTTAATAATTGATCAAACTCTGTCTCGATATATGAAGCTAGTCAGGATGTATCGGACTCTTGGACATTATCAAGAATAGCTATCTACTCAATTCAAGATCGAAGCGATGTTTGCCTGTTCGAGTCTGTATTTCTTTGAGCAATGTATTTTTTATTTTATTGAGTCTAGGAATACGTTGTACACCGAGTCGTACTGGCAAATAGGCTATTCCAAAATATTTTCAAAATACTTTTTAAATGTCCTTAGTTTTGAAAAATATTCTTATTAACAAAAGCTTTCAAAAAGGTTTTCAAAAAGGTTTTCAAAAATCTCTAAAAACTATTTTTAAAAACCTAACCTAACCCTGACAGAACTCGGCCAGAGTTCGGCCAGAGTTCGGTTAGTGGCCGTTTTGATTTTTGAATCCTCTGGAACTTGGTCCTCCTGCAGTTGCGGATTTGACCGAGATTTCCTCATCGAATTCTGCCAGAATTCTGCCCGAATTATGTCAGAATACTGTCTTTGGAACACCTATAAATAGAGAAGGATTTCGATCATTTTAACTCACTCATTCACTTTCAATCTTCTCTCTATCTAAAGCTTTCAGTCTTCCAAAGAGTTTTCTTGAGCTTTAAATTTCAGATCCCAAGCCAATTACCATCCTCTAGTCGATTTGCCAGTGCGGTGCGGTCTAGAAGTTTCTGAGAGATTGTAATCAGAAGGCTTGATTGAAGAATACCTCTTCACAATTGAAGTTGGACGAGTTCTTCGTATCAAAGCTCGCGTTGTAGAAGTTTCAAGGACTTCGTAAGAAAACTTGCGATTTTGCCAATAGTGGATTCAACTGGTAGCAAGAGTTCTACCAACTGGATTAGTCCTTAATAGAGGGAAACCAGTATACATCGCTGTCTTTGCGTTTGCTTTCTTATCTCTGCCTTTATATTATTTAGTTATGATTATTATTCTGTGATCTTGCTGCTAACAATTTTTAATTAGCATATTTCCGCTGCCTACTCTATTCATCCCCTAGAGTATTGTGCTTTACGATTTCGTTCCTACAATTGGTATCAGAGCAGGTGCTCCATCTAGAGGTATTATATTCTGATCCCAATTGTTCCTATAATTGGTATCAAAGCGAGTGTTACAGGTAAAGCAAGGTAACATTGTAATTATTTATTCATTTAACTAATTGTTATATAGATCACAGCACAACACATGGCAACTGTGAAATTCACAAGTGAAGGCCAGGCCACAAACAGACCTCTACTGTTTGATGGTACGAATTATACCTATTGGAAAACACGGATGAGTTTCTTCTTGAAATCTTTTGACTTTGATTTATGGTCCATTGTTATTGATGGCTATCAAAAGCTACCTCGTATAAATGTTGATAGAGTTTTAGTTGAAAAACCCCATAACAGATATACAGAGGAAGAAAAAGAAAAAGGCCAGTCTTGACGCACGTGCTATTAACGCTCTATTTTGTGCTTTAGACAGAACTGAATTTAACAGGGTGTCTATCTGCACAACGGCTAATGAAGTGTGTAAGCTTCTTGAAGTCACACATGAAGGCACGACTCAAGTCAAAGAATCAAAGGTCAGCAGACTTACTCAAGAGTATGAGGTGTTCAAGATGAAGCCCAACGAAACAGTTACTCAGATGTTCGAGAGATTCTTGGATATTGTAAATCCTTTGTCCTCCCTAGGCAAAGAGTACAGTAACCATAAAAAGATTCGCAAACTCTTGCGAGCACTCACCAAGAACTGGATTCCAAAGGCTACTGCAATCATTGAAGGGAACGATCTCACAACTATGTCCCTCGAAGTACTCATGGGTAAGCTACTCACTCATGAACTGGAGCTACAAGATTTTAAAGAGGCTGCACCAAAGGAGAAGACGATCGCTTTCAAGGCTCAGCACAGAAAAGCTGCTGAAGGTGACTCAGACAGCAGTGAATCTGATACTGAAGATCAAGCACTCCTAGCAAGGAAATTCAAGAGATTCATGAGATATGAGAAGAGAGCCAAAGAAAACAACAGCAGCAACAACTGGTATCAAGATGATGCTGTCTGCTATGGCTGCAAGAAGAAGGGACACGTAAAGAAGGATTGTCCTACAAACTCATCATCAAGCAAGAAGAGCAACAGGTATGAGAAAGGGAACCTGAAGAGATCTACATCACGGAAGTATGCCAATACCAGCATATGGCATGAAAGTGAAGCCATCGACTCAGAAGACGAACAATCAGAAGACGCTGCAAACGTATGCTTTATGGCATCCGATCAGGTACCTACTGAACCTGTAGTTGATACATATGATGACTTCACCTTTGAGCAATTAGGAGATGCCTTCAGTGAACTGATAAGTGATTACAGGAAACTGCGTAGCAAATATCAGACCTCTAAGAAGGTACTCAAAGAGTACAAAAAAGAAATAGGAAGACTTACCGACCTACTAGGTGAGGTTAGAAATAATGTTAGTGAGTCTGGTGAGCTTTCCTCTATCAAGCTCTTATTACACGAGACTACCAAGTCATCTGAAGAGAAAGACAAAGTTATTGACCAACTCAAAGAAGAACTTTCTAAAGAGAAAAAAGTCTTCAATGTGCACAAATCAGAATGGAAACACTCACTTCTGATTATACTAAGTTGTATCACACTTCCAAAAGATTGGAAATTAGGTTAGGAAAATAGCCTGAGACTGCTGCTTCCTACCCTAATACGTGTCACTTACCGAAAAATCGGAACATTCCCAAGCCAAACACTGTCAGACCTAACCCTATCAAACCTTTATCCCAAAAGGTTAAGCCCAAACAGGATTATAGGTATGCTTTCTTCTATACTAGAAAACCCAAACCTACCAACCATGCACACCACTCAGCTTTCAACACTCAACATGCACAATGTCATTATTGTGGCCTCATTGGTCATATTTCACCTGCATGTAGAATCAGAAAGCTTGTTGATTTAAATATTTATGCTTGGATACCAAAGGCTAACATTTCAGGACCCTACAAGAAATGGGTACCAAAAGTTTCATCTGCAAATTGTTTTGTAGGTGGAACACCCTTCACATGCTAAAAGCAAACGGATCCTCGACAGCGATTGTTCACGGCATATGACCGGTGACGCTACATTATTTGCAATACTATCGAAGAAGAAGAAGGAAGGTTATGTTTCCTTCGGTAATAACTTGAAAGGGTATGTCATTGGTATCGGTGATGTTGGTAAGTCTCCCTATCCTGTAATTAAGGATGTCTGTTTGGTTACCGAGTTGAAACATAATCTACTCAGCATAAGCCATTTAGCTGATCATGGTTATGGCATCAACTTTGGCATAGACAAATGTACTATAGTTGATAGCTCAACTGGTAGTACTATCTTTGAAGGTATCAGGGAAGACAACATATATGTTTTCTATTTGTTGGAAGAAACTAACATTTCAGGTAGATGCTTAATGGCTAAAAGTGATAAGAGTCATCTGTGGCATATGAGACTCGGTCACGCAAATATGGACACAATCTCAAGAGTATCCACAAAGAAGCTAGTGCACGGTTTACCGGACATAACATTCAAGAAGAATTCGGTATGCAGCCAATATGAAAAGAATAAAGCTACCAGATCCACATTCAAGTCAGTAAACGCAGTATGTACTACTAGACCTCTACAATTGCTACATATGGACTTATTTGGTCCTAGCAGAGTTGCTAGTCTCGGAGGTAAGCTTTTTGCTTTTGTGATTGTAGATGATTTCTCTAGATACACGTGGGTATACTTCTTGACACGCAAGAATGATGCATTATCCGAATTTGTTGCCTTTTGCAAGAAAGTTCAGAATGAAAAAGGTTACATGATCACTCGTATTAGAAGCGATCATGGAGGCGAATTCGAGAATACAGAGTTTGAGCAATTTTGTGACACACACGGTTTTGTACACGAGTTCTCCTGCCTTAGGACTCCATAACAAAATGGAGTTGTGGAACGTAAGAACAGAACTCTATCCGAAATGGCCAGAGTAATGTTAAACCAGTTTAGTCTACCCAAATATTTCTAGGCTGAAGCTGTCAATACAGCTTGTTTTGTTCTCAATAGAGTTCCAATTCGACCCAAATCGAAGAAGACTCCATTTGAGTTATAGTTTGATAGAATTCCATCAGTTTTATATTTTAGAATATTTGGTTGTAAGTGCTTTATTCTTAATACAAAAGACAATTTGGGAAAGTTTGACGAAAAGGCCGATGAAGGTATATTTTTAGGTTATGCGACCAAGAACAAAGGATACAGAGTCTTCAACAAACGTACCATGATCATCGAAGAATCAATCAACGTCACCTTTGATGAATTGAATCAAATGACTATCGATGACAATGACGAAGATCCATATGTACCAAGCTCAACACCAGCTGATTCTCAACCAAGCTCAGCACTAGCTGATCCTCCTAGAGAAGATCCAGGAACCAGCTACCTTCAGAGTCTGCCGAAAAGATTAAAATTTACGGCTGATCATCCAAAGAATTTGGTAATTGGTGACATTACCAAAGGTGTAAGTACTCATACATCCAGTAGAGATATTGTTTCTAGTGTTGCATTCATTTTTCAGCTAGAACCCAAAACTATTGATGAAGCATGTAGTGATAATTTTTGGATAGATGCTATGCAAGAGGAATTAAACCAATTTGAACGGAATCAAGTTTGGAAACTTGTTCCCAAGCCTATTGATCATCCGGTCATTGGCACCCGTTGGGTATTCCGAAATAAACTTAATGAGAATGGTTTAGTGACTCGTAATAAGGCTCGACTCGTAGCTCAAGGATACAATCAGGAAGAAGGTATCGACTACGATGAGACTTATGCCCCAGTTGCGAGATTAGAATCCATTCGCATGTTATGTGCATTTGCATGTTTTCATAATTTCAAATTATTTTAAATGGATGTCAAGAGTGCATTTTTAAATGGTTTTATAAAAGAAAAAGTTTTTGTAGCACAACCTCCAGGTTTCACAGATTTTAAAAACCCTGATCATGTTTTCAAGTTGAAGAAAGCTTTGTACGGTTTGAAACAAGCCCCTCATGCTTGGTATGATCGTCTAAGCTCTTTTCTACTTGACAACGGTTTTTTAAAAGGCAAGGTTGACACTACACTTTTTATTAAGTCCTTTAATGGTAAGCTTCTTTTAATACAAGTCTATGTTGATGATGTTATATTTGGATCTACTGATGAATCTCTGTGTCAAGAATTTTCTAAGTGTATACAGAATGAGTTTGAGATGAGCATGATGGGAGAGTTGAAATTCTTTCTCGGACTGCAAATCAAACAAACTGATAATGGGACGTTCATAAATCAAGCCAAGTACACAAAAGATTTGCTAAAGAAGTTTGATTTGGACAATGTCAAACCTATTGGCACTCCGATGGCAACTTTAACAAAGCTTGATATTGATGAACAAGGCAAGCCGGTCGACACACGTAAGTATCGAGGTATGATCGAAAGTTTAATTTATTTAACTGCTAGTCGTCCAGATATTATGTTTAGTGTTTGCCTGTGTGTACGTTTTCAAGCTAATCCAAAGGAATCACATCTGTGCACAGTTAAGCGTATCTTTCGATACCTTAAGGGCACTTCTTCTGTTGGCTTATGGTATCCCAAAACTAAGTCATTTGACCTTATTGGTTATTCGGATACAGATTTTGCTGGATGCAAACTTGATAGAAAAAGTACCAGTGGCACATGTCATTTCTTAGGCAAGACTTTAGTCTCATGGTTTAGTAAAAAACAAAATTCTGTAGCCCTATCATCAACAGAGGCTGAGTATATCGCCGTAGGACGTTGTTGTGCTCAGATTTTGTGGATGAAACAAACCTTAGAAGACTATGATTTATTTTACACACATATTCCCATTTTCTGTGATAACACGAGCACTATTAATTTGACTAAGAATCCAGTATGTCATTCTCGTACTAAACATATCGAGATTCGACATCATTTTCTTTGAGATCATCATCAAAACGGAGATATTGACCTTGTGTACATAGATACTGAGACTCAATTAGCTGATATTTTTACAAAACCTCTAGCAGAAGATCGTTTCAATTATTTACGTCGAGAATTAGGAATTTTGGACGTCAATAATATTAATTAATTTTGTTTTATGATTATATTTCAATACGCAAAAATTGTGTTAGAGACAAGCCAATAAAGAGTCTGTCTGTCACCACAACTACGGTTGAAGCGAAGCGGTACTTAAGAGTTCTCCGGTGAACCTCCGCCAGCTGGGACAGTACTCCTACAGCTAATCTGAAACAGTCACTGTGTAACGATATTTAATCCATAAAATAATATTAATTATGTTAATTGAAGGTTAAAATTACTAATCTTTGAATTAAATATTTGAAATGAGCCAATGAAAAAGAAAGTGTTCCAAACCAACCCCAGGCGAATTCGGCCAGAATCCGGCCCGAGTTCGGTTAGGGTATCAGGTTATATAACCAGAACCCGAGAGCCTTTCTTCTTCATTGCTTCTAAACTACATCAAAACCGCAACAGCAGCCGCGCGAGAGAGCCCTAACCCTAGTTCTTCAACACTCCTTCTCTTCCTATCCACGTAGTGAAATCAATCCAAACTTCGGATTCGTGCGGAGATCGTTGTTCTCTACAATATACTCAAATTTTGGGAGGTATAACTCCGTATTTCCCCTCCTTTTAATTTTGTACTATTTTCTTTTATTGCACAAATGGCACCTAAGGGATTTAACCCCTTCAAGAGGAAGAAGACAACCAATCCCAGTGATGAAGGTTCATCTTCGAATTCACCCACGGATTCCCTCTTTTTGCCAGTCCAATCTAGCGATGGCGCATTCGACGGTTTTACTTTCAAACCCTAGATCAAGCCCTACTGTGGTATGGAGACTTTTCCATGAGATCCATATGCACAGGCGCTCCTATCAAGTGGACTGTATTTCCAGAACACCGCCCTTTCTTTGAGGCATTAGGGTTACAATATTTTGTTAAACTTTGTTTCCCCGTAGCAACTAATGCCATTAGACTGTTCTACTGCAATATCATATTAAACACGTTTGACGTAAGTACTCGTGTTGGCGTATTAGATATCAACTTCAATGATGTCCTCTTAGCAAAAATCCTTGGTATTCCCAACGAAGGTGAACCGCTTGTTGATATCACTGAGTTTGATTTCTTCGACGGCACGACACTTACTAGTTTCAAAGCTGAACTTTGTGCACCTGATAGAGTTTGCTCTGGAAAGTTTAAGGCAAACAACTTGAACTTGTTTAATTATGAATTGCACCGTATCATTTACTCCACTCTCCTTCCGAAGTCTACTTCGAAGAATGATGTCACATCTCTTGAATTATCTGCTATGTATCACATTCTTAAGGGGATTCCATTTTCTGCCCCTAAGACCATTATTCAGATGATGGGACGTTGTCGTGCAAGAGATAGAAATCTCTCTTATGCGATGATTCTCCCACGCATCTTCCAGCGTTTCGATATTGATTTATCTACTTGTACTCAAGACCCTGAGCCCAAGTTTCTCAAGTTATCTTATCGCAGTATGACTGCAGCTGCTCCTCCTACTGCTCCTGCTACTGCTCCACCTCCTCCACCTCCTCAGCAGTATGCTATGACATTTGAGGGCATACACCAGCACCTTTCAGATTTGTACGTCTCGATGACAGACATGGCTCGCGAACGCGAGTTCCACGACGTCACCCGTTATCAGGCGATTGCAAATTCTTTAGCTGATCTTCGTTTCGCCCAGACTGGACATTCAGTCGGTTCCATTCCTAGAGATCCAGCTTTCTCTGGTTACCGCTGTGAGGATGAGGCTGTTCATGCCTACTTTCAGCCCGGTAACGTATATGATTGGTACCGTTTTGACCGTGCTTCTTCTCGTGATTATGTCGGTGAGTTTTACACTGGCGCTCCTCCTCACCCTTCTGGCGCGGGCACCTCTGCAGCTGGTCCTTCTGGACATGCTGGTCATCATGATGATGATGATGAGGAGTTGTGATATGTTATCTGATTTTTTTTTGAGACTTAGATATTATCTACTGTATACTTGGAAATGCTCCGACATTCTAAGTTTTTCTATTTTTTAGACTTTATTATCAGTATTTCTTTTTGAGGACTTGTACTGGATTTGTTTTTTGATGTCTTCTGAACATCTTTTTATCTTTATGAGATGCGTAGTTTATGGTTCACATCAGTTTATGTACTTATTTATAGCATCTTTATCTGTTTCTTTATTATAAACTGTCTGTGAAATAATTCTTTGTTATAAACTGCCTGAGAACTATTACATGCATGTGATGTCATTTTTTTAATATTTTTAACATTTATCATGATTATTTTCTTGTGTTTCTTCACTGTTTGTTATTTATGCAATGATTGCGGGGGAGTTTTTCTCTTTTGTAATTATTTTGCTAAGTGACAACGGGGAAAAAAAATAAAGATCTAACATTCTTTTGAGAAAATACAGGACATGAACAATTTTTGATTTTATTTCAAGCTTTAATGTTATATCATTCATAGTTTGTCAATTATCAAAATGGGGGAGATTGTTGGCACATTGGTCATATGGTCAACCTGATTTTAATAATTGATCAAACTCTATCTCGATATATGAAGCTAGTCAGGATGTATCGGACTCTTGGACATGATCAAGAATAGCTATCTACTCAATTCAAGATCGAAGCGATGTTTGCCTGTTCGAGTCTGTATTTCTTTGAGCAATGTATTTTTCATTTTATTAAGTCTAGGAGTACGTTGTACACCGAGTCGTACTGGCAAATAGGCTATTCTAAAATGTTTTCAAAATACTTTTTAAATGTCCTTAGTTTTGAAAAACATTCTTATTAACAAAAGCTTTCAAAAAGGTTTTCAAAAATCCCCAAAAACTATTTTTAAAAACCTAACCTAACCCTGACAGAACTCGGCCAGAGTTCGGCCAGAGTTCGGTTAGTGGCCATTTTGATTTTTGAATCCTCTGGAACTTGGTCCTCCTGCAGTTGCGGATTTGACCGAGATTTCTTCATCGAATTCTGCCCGAATTCTGCCTGAATTCTGTCAGAATACTGTCTTTGGAACACCTATAAATAGAGAAGAATTTCGATCATTTTAACTCACTCATTCACTTTCAATCTTCTCTCTATCTAAAGCTTTCAGTCTTCCAAAGAGTTTTCTTGAGCTTTAAATTTCAGATCCAAAGCCAATTACAATCCTCTAGTCGATTTGCCAGTGCGGTGCGGTCTAGAAGTTTCTGAGAGATTATAATCAGAAGGCTTGATTGAAGAATACCTCTTCTAGAGCTGTCAAAATGGGCTAAGCCCGTTGGGCCGGCCCGCCCCGCCCGCCAAAAAGGTGGGTTGGGCCGAGCATTTAGTAGCCCGCCAAACAGGCGGGCCTAGGTGGGCTGGCCCGCTAGTAGCCCGCCCCGCGGTGGGCTAGCCCGCGGGCCAAGTGGGTTGGCCCGCCATCTATTTTTTTATAAAATTTTTAATTTTTTTATTTAGCACATATATGAGATATGTATTATAAATGATAAAAATTCTCATTTAATGCAAGTAATGATGTATAAAATCTTAAATTTGGTCATTTATTTACATGAATGAAGGTATTTTAAAGAAATATCTACTATTATAATGTTTCTTGTATTTTACTTGTAATTTGATGCATATGAGAGTGAGTAGAAAATATTATATATATAATTTTTTTTCTTTTAAGAAACTGAACAATAATTAAAAAATTTAACAAAATTAAGCGGGCCGGTCCGCCTAGCCCGCGGCCCGCCGGTGGGTTGGGCTGGGTTAGAATTTTTCCAGCCCGCCAAAATGGTGGGTCGGCCCGCCCCGTCCAGCCAAATGGTGGGTTATGGTGGGTTACGGGCCGGCCCGCCCCGCCGGCCCGTCTTGACAGCTCTAACCTCTTCACAATTGAAGTTGGACGAGTTCTTCGTATCAAAGCTCGCGTTGTAGAAGTTGCATGGACTTCGTAAGAAAACTTATGGTTTTGCCAATAGTGGATTCAACTGGTAGCAAGAGTTCTACCGACTGGATTAGTCCTCAACAGAGGGAAACCAGTATACATCGCTGTCTTTGCGTTTGCTTTCTTATCTCTGCCTTTACATTATTTAATTGTGATTATTATTCTGTAATCTTGCTGCTAACAATTTTTAATTAGCATATTTCCGCTGCCTACTCTATTCACCCCCTCTAGAGTATTGTGCTTTACGATTTCGTTCCTACAGGGTAATGTCTCATCAAACTCTATCCTGGCCATACCCGTAAAAGGTAGACCGGCCAATCAGCTAACATGTACTTTGTAAACATCAATGGTATCCTTTCAGGAAAATGAGCAAGTACAAATACTAACAGCAGTTTCATATGAATTGACAAATTTCATAAGAGACAATTATAATAAAATACAAGACAGAGATATAGGATGACTTGAAAACTATTCGGAAGCCGAGTTACAACCCTTAAACCAAACAAGGACCGGAGTTGTAACCCTTCTCCCGAACAGAACTTATCCTCCAATCAAGGTATAGCATAAGAGCATGTAGAACATGTGAGTAAAGAATATCATAGCATGGTGAGAAAAGTACTGAATGTAGAACTGAGTAGGATATATGATGAGATAAAATAAATATAAAATGTGCCTTGAATTATTAGAGCGTTATGTGATCGGCTTTGGAATACAGGACAGGCTATCCACTTGGCCCGACAATCACATAAAAATCACTGGAAATGGTCATGCCGGCCAACCTGGATAACGAGTACATGAAATAAGTTCTCGCTACACCCTACGTGAGGTGAGAGTGGCACAAGCACAATAATATAGTGACAGGATGGCTTTGATCACATAGCCCCTAATAATTCCCCATTCCCGAATAGTATAATAGATCAGGACATGACACGTCATGACACAAAATTCCATAAGAGGGTGCAAGTCCCCTTAGGAATCGGTGTCTATACAAGTACAGGGAACAAGACAGAAAATGTGCCAATATACCAAGAAAATTTAGGAACAACATCTCATGTCATGATCCAACATATACTAGTCCGTGAACTATCATGTTTGGAAATCAAGTAAGACACTACAACTGAATCGGATATAGCAGATATCAAGACAATGAAAACTATCAGTGAATGTACTCGCCTGCGGTTCTAAGCTGTCAGTGAGGATAGATGCTTAAAGTGATGTCACAGACCTAAAGATGAGATATCATTAGTTAATTAGGGTTTAACAGTATATGACATGAATTCTAATATATGCTATACAAATCTAGGTCAAACCCAGTCAAACTAAGTCACACCAAGTCAACTAAGTCAAACTAAATCAAACTAGATCAAACTAGGTCATGCTAAGTCAATCTAAGTAAATCTAAGTCATACTAGGTCGAACAAAGTCAAACTAGGTCAAACAAGGTCAAACCAAGTCAATCTAGATCATACTAGGTCAAGGGGACCTACAGTTGACTTTTGGTCAATTGGTCATCTCTGGTCAACTTCTAATCCAATCTAGGTCAAACTGGCTAATGGTTAACTCGCAGTTGACTTTTGGTAACTGGTCAACTCTGGTCAACTCCTAATCCAATCTAGGTCCAATGTTGACTTGCATTTGACTTTGAGTCAAAACAGTCAACCTTAGTCAAACAGGGTAAAATCTAAGTCAAGTATCCTATTCCTAACCTTTACCTACCAAGATAACTCACTTCTAACCATTACCTACCAAGATAACCCACTTCTAACCATTATCTACCAAGATAACCGACTTCTAACCATTACCTACCCAGATAACCTACTTCTAACCATTACCTACCAAGATAACCGACTTCTAACCATTACCTACCAAGATAACCCACTTCTAACCATTACCTATCAAGATAACCCAAGTCTAACCATTACCTACCAAGATAACCCAATACCTTAGTATAGGTAAACACCCTCTACCTTGTAGGTAAGTCCCCTTTACCTCGTAGGTAAATATATTACCTAAAGGTAATAAAAAAATACCCAAAATATCCTAAGATACCACTTGGTATCTCAAGATATCACTCTATATCCTAACTTATATCTCTAATACAAGATACTAACCAACTCTAATATATAACTTCTAACCATCTATTCTAACTTAGAAACCTAACACAACTAACATCCACTAACTAATATCTAACCATAACATATATATATATATATATATATATATATATATATATATATATATATATATATATATATATATATATATATATATGTCCATCTCTAACTCTAACCAACTAACACATGTCATCTCTAACTAACAATAACATAGACTAACACAACTAACTATCTAACTTATACAAGATATCACTATCTAACTTCTAAGATACCTCTAACCTCTACATAGATTCTAACATAACCACTAACCTAGTAACATATCCATACATACAACATCTAAATCCCTCTCCACTCCAACACTAACACACACAAACACATATACCAAATCTACCCCCTCTTCTAACACACCCACACACATCTATATACAAACACACTACCACTCAACCACAACACAAATCATTCAACAAACCACACTAGCCTCAAGTCAAATAGGATGACATGATACTCCCAACTCTCTCACTTTCACAACACACACACACACACACTACACTACCATCTATACAACATCAAATACACACTAGCACATATCCTCTATCAATCTTACTTCTCTCTACTAACCACACACATCCTTATCTCTTTCAAACACACACACTATACTAACATATATTACCTAACAATAATATATATATATATATATATATATGTGTACTATATCATACATATTCTTGACAACCTATGATACCTACATTCACATGATATCCATACTAGGCTCATAGGTTACACAAAATGCCTATGTCGCATAGTCACTCTTCTACTTAAAACCAATACAGTACCAATTGGGCCTTCATTAAATTCTAGGATTAAAGCATGTTGTAGCCCTTCGTATTAGATTTTTGAAACTTCAAGCGGATCGCATTTTTGGGTCCGAAAGCTCCCAAAATTGCGAAAACACCGAAACGCGTTCGTCTTTCGTACAGCTGACACTCAAACAATTCTACAGAAAGTTCTAGAACGAATTTAGCTTATTAAAATATATATTTGAAAAGCTTACTTCGATACACTTTTTTTAAAAAAACAGAAGATTAATTGGAGTCTTGAGCTAGGAGTTATGGCATTTCTAAGTTGCTCTGGCTACTAAAAACGTGGATAAAAATTATGACGAATTTGGGTTATTTTGGACAAAAGAAACACATGTAGGCCAAGATACTTGGATACCAACATAGCTATCTAAATAAAACTTATTCTAACCATCCTAACTAAGATCAATCCACTCTCTAACCATCCTAAAACTGAAATTAAACCACAAAATAGCCTATTTGCATAAGCACAAACACATAGGGTGTCCTATATTGGAAACTCCACAAGTAGGACACCAAACCTATTCAAACTTCCTAAAGAGGACTCCAAAGAGCCTCAAATTAAAATCTAATGGTTGTGCATGCATGGGGGTGGATCCTATGGATTCAAATCTAACTAAAATGTAAGGAAAATTGAAACAGAGAGATGGTTATACTTATTGGAAGTAGGATCCCAATGATACACTCAAAGGACACGGTTCCGACACGAATGCTCCTCCAAAATGGACACCCTTTCTTGCTCCTTGCTCCCATTCCTTGCTAGCACCTCCTCCTTGGTTGAATGAGAAGAAATGATGGAAGATTGGAAGAAGAATTGAGGGATTTGGAGATCAAAATCAAGAGGGAAGCTCTCAAGTTTGGGGAAGAACAAATTTGAGAAAAAAGAGACAAGTGTGAAATGAAAGAGAGGGACACCTCTTCCCCTATAGGTGGCTGGCCATACATGCCCTAATGGGCCTATGTAAAATGTCCAAGATGCCCCTACAAGTCTCCTTTGGGTCAACTTAAGTCATGACAAGGTTTGTGGTCAAAAAGGTCAAGTTTGAGGCTCTAATTTAACCATTCTAAGCAAGTAGAATTAGTCTAAACTTACTATCTTAATTAGTGGGGTTTGTGGGCCATGACTAACTAATCTTGGGGTCCCATCTAGAGTCTAAGCTACTCGGGTCACTAACACAAGTCGGAACGAAACGAAACTCAAACCCGACTAAACAAATCCCGTAAAATCAATATTAAAATATAAAAATTTCCAAAATATGAAAAATGACCAAAATCACAATACATCAATTTAAATATTATTAAAATAATCTAAAATTCACCAATTAATCAAAATTCTAAATAATTCAAAAGTCACAAAATGACCAAAATACCCTTAGCCTAAAAAGTGGTAATTAGCTAAACTAATCACATTGGTTAGGCCTCCATGGTCATGGTTAGTCTATAGGCTAAGCAACTCTAAGGTTACACTAGCCAAAGAACAAAATCATAAAATACTAATTTAATGATATTAAAATAATTAAAATTTATCAATAAATCAATAACATGATTTAAACCTATTATTAAATAATCAATTTTATAAAAGTTCAAAATTACCCTCATTTTAGAAAAGTGGTGGTTACAAATCTACCCTCCTTAGAAAAATTTTGTCCTCGAAATTAAGATGGTCGTACTCCTTCTAGGTTAAACCCCCAACAATCAAGGTCAAGAAAATGATATCTAAAATATGCAAATCGTGGTCCTACTAGTCGTGATATCACGGTCTTGATCAGGGTCACTATACTATCTATCACAGCACAAAACATCCTGACAGGTACTAATGGAATCACACAAAAAGATGGAAAGAAGAATAGGAAAGAAAGACCTGCTAACCCGTCACCCGTAGCGTCGGTCTACTCGACTGTTAGCGCAAAAGCCCTGCCCCTCTGGGATATATCCCTCTGATGGTGCGGGGCACGGTGCTGCGCTACAGGTGGCCTAGCTCCCTCTATCTAATCTATGATACTCAAGTAATATCCATACTGATATTCTACTCCATTATACTAGGGCACCATCTATATGGTATCTATTTTGCAACCTGATAATCATACCCGTCTTTCCAGAACCATGTTACCAGAATCCTCATCACACCAGTAAGTATGGCTGCGATAATCTATAGAATCTGTAACTAATGTACATACCTCTAGAATCATGGTATTTAAAAATTTTGCATTGCCGCTAACTTGGCTGCGAAAACTTTAAATTCATACACCCGAGAAATACATCCAAAATTAGATTCTATCTCATCGCCAAACCAGCTAATATGGCTGTAGAAGACTCTAGATTCCATGACTGAGGTAACCTAGCCCATAATGTTATCTTGGTAGAAAATCAAGTCAATAATGAATACCAAAAATCAAATTCAACGATGAACAAAGAAGTAGACAGAAACTGTCGGAATCAAATTTCGAGATAGTTTATAATGAGATTTTCAAGGGTCATCCCAGGAATCTTCTCAAGTAGTCCTAACCGTGATTGAGTACCTCCTATCATAACCTAGAACCTATATCCTAATAGCAGGCTCGTAGCAGCGCTCTAAGTCAAGCACCACCACGAAATTGCACTAGTTGCGACTCTGACCTGCATGGGCTACCACAAAAACGTGTCACGATCCGCACCCTGATTAGGGGTACGAGTACGTAGTTACGTCCAGCCTACGCCACAGAATCGGCAGTAGAACGCTGTATTGTCACTCTCCGATCCTGGAATTCGTATTTTAATACATAAACCGATAAATTGTATTTACTTTGTATTTTTACTATATTTATTATGCTGTATTTCTTCATGCATTTCCCAAAATATTCGACAAAATATTATTTTCTAATTTATTTTCTGCATTTGGGCCTACAGTTTTAGCTCATTTGGATAACCTATTCTTGGTTCACCAATGGTTCATCATGAATCCATGGGTCCAAGATCTATATATATAACTCATCTCATTCTCTCTCCTCTTATTTACTTCCTCTCATTTATTTCCTCCACCAACCAAATATTTCCTCCACCAACCAAATATTTCCTCCATCAACCAAGGCAAGTACCAACTTGCTCAAGAGATGGATCCATAATTTTGTCAATGATTTCTTACAAAACTATTTGCCAAAACATGTTCTTCTCCTCAACCTATACTAGTTTAGAACTTGAAAGTTTCCATTTTGAAGCTTTGATTTTCGTAGATCTAGGTTTACTTTATTTTCGGATTTCTTGGGTTTTGATCTACTTAATCTTGTTATTTTCTAGTTTTGATGGTTTCATGTTGTAGAGGATCTCGTTCTACCCCATTTTGACCTAAAGAAGTTCCGATTTGGGCTCCGGATGAAGGTTTTGTGTAGCTTGGAAACCATGGTTGCTTGGCTCCTCTTCTCGGACAAGTGGAGAAGAAGAGCAGTACTTGACCGCATGAATCTTCATGCGGCAAGTCTCTGGCCGCATGGCCTTTCCAGCCGCATGAGACTCGTTCGAGCTCAGCCGCATGGAAAGTCCTTCCTAGCCACATAAGACTTGCTTGAGTACTTGACCGCATGAATCTGCATGCGACAAGTAATTGAGCCGCATAGCCTTATTCAGACTCAGCCGCATGAGCCCCTGTTATCTTGAGTCGCATGGACTTCATGCGGCTAGCTTTCAGCCGCATGAGTTCTTTTTGCACCCAGCCGCATATGCGCTACTGTTTCGGGCCGCATAAGGCCCATCTATCATCCAGCCGCATATGTATCGCCCATGCTCAGCCGCATAGGACTTCGTCTGGTCATAGCCGTATATGCTGTTGAACCTCGGCCGCCTAGCGATTGCTCCCTTTGCAGCCGCATAAGCTGACACCCCTTCGTCCGCATGAACCCGTCTTTCCAGCCGCATGCGCCTTGGGCTCCCTGAGCCGCATGAGCGTGCAGTCCCAGCCGCATGAACCTGTATTAACCCAGCCGCATGGACTCACTCCACTTGAGCCGTATGGACTTTTGTGCCCTATCTTGTTACCTTATTATTATTATTATTATATATTATTATATATATATTATATGCCCATTTTATATCCTTATGCCTTTTGTCCCGAGCATGATATGAGCACTAATGTGACCCCGGAGAACAAAGTGTTCCTCCCTGATACATGTACCTGAATGTCCCAGTTCTTGTTCATGCTCGACAAATGACTCGTAACTCCATGTGGCGTATTTGTAATGATGCATTACACTAAGGAGGGTAGAACATGTTGACATACTGATTGACATGGATCCTCTTTGGGGTACTCGTACTAAAGTACGACTTTAGGAGGATAATCATGCAGGCCACAGCATGAAAATCCAAGATTTCACCTAGGGTTAAATTAGGCAACTAAATATACTAGATGCATGGGGAGGGCAAAATCCCGAGATCGTGTTACACCAGCCGCCTTGAGATACTGTCTTGACGTGCCGGCTGGTCTCCACGGATACTGTGTCATCTGCAACGAGTGGATGACTGTATCCGATTAATTCCTGCTATATATTATGTTTTAGCAAGGTGGCCTTACGAGGGACCGGTGCTCAATCATACCTGTCTACGCGAACCCCTGGGTTGGCTAGCCTTGCTGGAAAGATACGATATGAGGATTTCTAAATAACATGATGCGAGGATAACCTTGTCCCACTAGAAACTCGTAGACTTGATTGGCCGTGAAAATGACTTGCTGGTACCCTATTACCTTCCGTGAGTAACTGAGGGAAGTGGACTGTCATGGTACGTGATCCAACCCATGTTCTTGTTTGATTGTTGGGTTGGTTATCGTACTTTGATAGGCTGTGGACCGAAGTTATGAACGGAAGACTTATTCTGATTATGGAGTGCTACTTCTATGAATGACTGAGGAACATGGTCTATCATGGTACATGATCCAACCCATGTTCTTGTTTGATTGTTGGGTTAGTTATTGTGCTGCGATAGGCTATCGACCGAAGTCACGATCAGGAGATTTTATTGTTTATGCCTTTTAACTTATGTGAAAGTTATAGAGTACGACACGTCCCGACTCCATGCGACACCTTTTGTCCTTGTTTGGTTTTAAGGGTGCCATATGGGTTCGAGGATGTTGCGCTACCCTATAATAGTAGCATAAGTATTACTATTATCAATCATTCTATTTAACAGGGTTTTTAATCTTAACTCTTGTGCCCCTTTGGCGGTACTTGCTATTCGGGGCTGACCCCGCTGGTTTTGTTTGGCCAGATCCCGTAGCAGAGCCTGAGGACACGATCTTCCTCCCTGACATCCATGGTGCATACTAGGAGCATGGCAGTTCGGGGACTCGAGTGGGTTTCTTCTCTACCACTCCTGCATATACTTTTGCGGCGTTTAGCCACCGGCACCTGTTAGCCAGATTACTTGATATTTTGTGTCAGTACATAATTGTAATTAAACAGACTGCAGCTGTGTATAATTTTGTACTCCTGACTCTTTGAGATAGCTAAATTATACAGCTAGTCTCTCATGATCATTTTGATAAAGCGTCGGGGATGCCTTACTGCTTTATCTTTAATGTTCATTTATTTGTTGATGTGATTCGATTGATTGAGACATAGAACTCTGTGGGACCATAGAAGACTTGATTGTAGCATGTACCCCCTAGTCTTCCGACAGCCACGATCGCCGTATGACGTTACGTACCTCATATGGTGTAGCTGGCCTAGTCCGTCTCCGTATTTCGGTACTGGGGCGTGACAAGGTTTTAGTGGTGGCCCATGCAGGTCTGATTTTCAGACTTGTAGGGTATTGCGAATTATTAGGAGTCTCAATCAAAACTTGTTCCCCTTAAAATTCTGTTTCGAATTCTCTGTCCTTGCCTCGATCTCTAACCTGACTTGCATCCTCAAAATCTTCCTCGTCCGGACTTGATAATCTTATATTCTTTTCTATAGGGGTGCTTCATTCTCATAGCGGGAGAGGCCCATGAGGAAGAACAGCAAGAGCATAGCTCGACTGGGCAGCCACAGGAAAGAGAACCTTCTCCAGTGCAGGCACGAGCAGAAATAGAACCAGAGGCAGTACAGCCGCAGGTTATTGAAACTCCTGCAGCACCAGCAGCGACGGCAGTACCAGACGCCGTAGCACTCCTAGAGATTATCCGGGGGTTTCTCGTCACTAACCAACAGCAACAGACTCGGCAGCAGGAGCAGAACGTGTTGCTGAACCAAGGGATTCAGTTAGCTCTTGAGAGGAGTGTCGGGGCTGACTCGGGAGCATCAGGAAGGTTTCGTCGCTTGAACCCGAGGTATTTTGATGGCACGGAGGATGCCATCACTGCGGATGCATGGATTCAAGACATCGAAGCCATTCTTGTGGCAGCCAAGGTTCCAGACGATGAGAAGGTTGATCAGGTCAAACTGGTACTTCAGGATCTTGCCCGCGACTGGTGGGCATCAGAAGAAGTTGGTGTAAGACGCCCTGTTCGTTGGACCACCTTCAGTGACAGATTCAAGGCCAAGTATTTTGGCGTAGTAGCTCGATATGAGCTCCATCAGAAGTTCATCAGTCTCAAGCAAGCAGACAAGACCGTAGATGGGTATGCAGCAGAGTTCTGCAGATTGTGCCGTTTCGCACCAGCAATGGTGGCAACGGAGCCAAAGAAAGCTATGAGGTTCCAGCAGGGACTTCATTTGGAACTATTACAGCTTGTGGAAGGACACGACTACCAGACGTTTGACGCTGTTTTGACGGCCGCTCGGAGGCACGAGCTTACCCAGCAGAGGTTGGCATCGAGGACAGGAGGTCAGAAGAGATCTCATTCCCAGGTTGGAGGAGGAGCAATGCAGCGAACATCGGCACCAGCACCCGGTGTACGTATTCATGATGCAGGAGCGCCGCGGAGGACGGCCGTGTCAACTAATACAGCACCAGTTCGGCATCAGCAGCCGAGAAACCAGCAACAGCGTCAGGGAGCACCCCGATGTGAGCACCCTGAATTTCGGGTTGATTTTTTTTATTTTTATTTATTTTCTGATTGATTTTAATTTTGATAAATAATTAATTCTGTTATTTTCCTTAAGTGTACTTTTTCATGCCATTGATATTTGGAGTATCAGGGATGTTCAATTCTGGAAATCTTCTTCACGAGTTTTGGAGTGGACACGATTACCTTCATGACGGTATATGGTGTCCCACCCAAACTTGTTCCCTTGTGCTCTTTCTGCTTCGCTGAACTTTGGGTCAGTTTAGACCAATTGATTGTTATTATTTTTCCCACTCTTTTTCTTGATCATTTTCAGCGCGTTACCATGACATTTAAATTGGGAACGCCATACCAGCCATTTCCTTGAAACCAACTCCTCATTGATGATCTACTCGAGACGCTCGTCACCCATGACCTTCGTTTCCCACTCATTCATGTCATTTTGAGCTCCATTTGATTCGCACAACTTTTCCGACACGTGGCCCGATTTTATTTCACGTCACGACGTCACATTTATTTTCCAACTTGATTTGTGGGTCCCCTGTCGACCAAAACCTGTCAGCCCCAACTATGGACATGGCCCACTTTGAGCCTACTATCCGTCCGCCACTTGTGTCCCATTATTTGGAATCCCCGTGTGCTACTTATTTACTCATGATCATCAACGTCTAATTTTAATTCTATTTTTGCACGATGTCCAGTTTTGACCCAATCCGGCTCCACCGAGTCCAGTCCAGCTCCATGATTTTCTCCATCATGACACTCTAATATTTTGTTGCCTAAAAATATCAGAAATTCATTTACCCATTTTTCCTATATTTAATAGAATTTCTATTGAATTAATCTACTTGGAATGATCTATTTTTGCTAAATCAATACTAGCCCTTTGATTTCCTTCAATTAAGCACAACCATTGATTTCCCCATCCATTTTTTCCTAGCAGCCAACATTGGTTGGCCGGCCCTAATTTCTAGGGGGAAAGCAACTTTTCACTCTCTCTCTCTTCTTCCCTCACATTTATTACTTATCCACATCTATTACTATCTCTCTCTCTCTCTCCAACTATTTGTATAATGCAACAACAAACTACAACTAACAGCAACTCTTCCTCCTCACCATGCACCCGACAACACCAGCTCTCCTCCCTGAACCTCCATGGCCAAGCCGACCACCCCTCGTCGGCCGTCGGCCGTGGGCACAGCCCTTCCCTCTCTCCTCCATTCTCCACTCGATCTCCTCCTCCTTCCATGGATCAACACTACCACCACCATCTTAAGCAACAACCGCCACCACCATGGCCATCAACGGCTACCACCACCACCCTAAACCGCCGTGCCGCCGCCACTGGCCGCGCATGGCCGCACCTCCGCCGGGAATAGGCCGCGCAGCCCTCGCTCGCAGCTGCGACAGCAGCCAAGAGCACCAGCAGCAGCGGCTGCGCCAACCGCGCATGCAGGCGCGCACGCACGAGCGCGCGTGGGCCGCCGTCGCGCGCCGCCACGCCGCCGTGCGGGCCGCCGTGGGCCTCTGGCCGTGCTCCCCCGCCATGGGCGAGCCTCCCCTGACGGCCACCGTCCTCCGGGACGCGCCGTCGAGGCGATTTCTGCGTTTTGAACGACATCCCGTCGTGACGCGCGCGAAATGAAGTTCGTTTTGGCGCCCCGTCGCAGCAACGTCGCGCACGTTTTCCCGGAGATCCGACCGTTGGATCGTCGATTTCTTCGCTCCGTCACAATCTCGGTATATCCACCTTCATCCCTGTCAATTTTCGTCCGTTAATTTTATCGTTTGATACATGAAAACCGGCCACCAAGTTGACCGTTTAAATTGTATTAAATTTGGACAGTTTCGCGGGGCCAACTTCGTCAGCTTGTATCTCCTCCACCGCAGCTCCGTTTGGCGTGCTACCAGTTCCGGTGCGAAGCTGGTATAACCCTCTCCCTGCCCCCTTTAGATTTCATTTCAGTTTGAGCTTGTTTGATTGGTTGAATTCGACGCCAAAATTGGTCGTCCGAATTCGTAATTTCCAACTTGTAAAATTCCATTTTTGAACACGGGACTCCAGATTTCATTTCTGACACCACCATTAGACTTGTGGCGTCGTTCTGGCATGTTTTCATATAAAATTTGTTAGATTTGGAGAACGTGAGCCCGGGCACGCATTTCGGTGCAAAGCGGGTCCCACATTCTGGGTCAACGGGACTTTTTGACGCCGGCTCATCGGAATCCAATTCCGGAGATACCGTTGAGTTCGTATCGTCATTCTGGACTCGTTGACATATAATTTGCTAGGTTTTGGTGGACATTGGGTCTGGCACGCATTTCGGTGCAAGTCGGATACCAATATCCGGGCCAACGGGTCATTTTGAGATCGGCTCATCGGAATCCAATTCCGGAGATACCGTTGAGTTCGTATCATCATTCTGGACTCGTTGACAGGTAGTTTGCTGAGTTTTGAGAACCTTGGCTCCGGCACGCATTTTCGTGCAAACCGGAATTTCAAGTTCTGGTCAACGGGCCAAATGGAGATCGGGTCAACGGAATCCAATTCTGGAGATACCGTTGGGTTCGTATCGACATTCTGGTTTCGTGGACATATAATTTATTATATTTTGTAGACTTATTTTCTTGCACATTTTCGGTGCAAAACGGCTCCGACACGGACACCGTTTTGACCCGAAATTACCTTTTTGCCCTTGTGTCCAAATTGGACCGTTGGGTAGGCTATCCTAGCTAATTTGACCATTCTGGACACGTTGGCGATGTTCATTTCATCGTCCGACAATATTTGTTGATAATTTCTCTGAGTTTAACCCTTTTATAATTAGTTAATAATGAATTCATATAATGTTCGTATTTCGGGATTAGTACAACGAAACTGAGATCAGTCAATTCTAGTGATCTCACATCGCTGAAATTGACAAGTTGGATACGTGGATCACTATAATAAGATTATCAACCTTATCGATAATCTTCTTATCTCGATTTACGTGCCGTAAGTTTCGACGTACAAATAACGAGGTACACTTTAATAATTAGATTAGATTTACCCTGTTTGACCAGAGTTGACCAGTTGACCCAAAGTCAACACTTGACCTAGTTTGACTAGATTATTGACCGGAGTCGACCTAGAGTTAATTTGACTTAGAAGAACCTTGAATAATATAGATTGCCTGTAGGGATTCATTTATCTCAACTTAAACACCTTGTAACCTGTGTTGCTTTAAATAGGACTCCGTGGCTTCAGTGGGACCTCCTATACTTATCAGCTGTTCAGGTTATCGAGGCGAGTACATTCTCTGATCATTTCATATCCTGCTTAGAATTATTTCCTGCAGTAGATTACTTTACTTGTACTGTCACGATGGTCACACGGATTGGTACTATATGGATCCTTTCTTGAGATGTTATCCTTAGGGAGCATCGGGTACTCTATGCTTGTGCGTTTCACTTACATGGCGTATCACTATGCTTCGTTGATTCTTCGATCACTTGTGACATATACTCTTATGATCACAGAGTCATCCTGGAATCCCTATCCCATTTATGGGACTACTATGTATCACCTTCAGGGTCCATTACCTTCGGGGTCTATCACCTTCGGGGTCTGAACATAGTATCATAACATAACCTGGCTGGATCCTTGTGTATTGATTGGGGGTACGGGGGAGTAGAAGTGGACATGTGAATAATACACCAGTAGTATCTTCATTGAATCATTCCGTAGTGTCTTCATTGAATCATCCCAGGCCATTTACATGTTCATGTTTTACTCTGACTCACTAGTCACATGCTAGCTCTTTATTTATAGTAGATATTTCTATTACAGCTCTTCCTGTTTACATACTGCTTTTCCTCAGTACTTGTATCTTACTTTACTGCATGTTATATATTTTCTAACCTGCTATGATCTGTTGAGATGTACTGTGCTCGCTCCAGTCCTGACTGGACCTGTTGATAAATTTTACAGATAGCCTGGAGGTGCCTGCTAGCCTAGAAAAGACACAGTAGGGTTTGTTTAGGTAGTTATTCCATTTTTGTCTGGAGTTGTATTTACTTGGGGATTACTGTATCTTTATTTGAGTTTTGAGATGTACTTCTGGGTTCATGTATCTTAGACACTTAGACTTCTATCTCCTGTATTTATTTTGGATTTCATGTTTTATCTATCCTTATCATGCTCTACCTTAGATGTGATTGAGTCTGTATCTGCTATGTCACCCCCATTCGGGGAGTATAAACTGTTTAGCCTTATACTGTTAGATGCATGAGACCTAGGACAGCGTTCTACCGCCGACACTGCGGCGTAGGCTGGGCGTCGTTACGTTCTCGTGCCCTAACTCTAGGGTGCGGGTCGTGACACGTTTTTAGTGGTGGCCCATGCAGGTCGAGTTTGTGTAGTGGTATTCGAACTAGAGTACCACTACAGCCTGCACTAGGAATAGGATATATTTTTGAAGATACTCAATCACAGTTAGGAACTCTTGAGAGATTCCTGGGACGACCCTGGAGAATCTTATTTAACTTCGAGTTGAAAACTCTTTTTTCCCTTGATTTGATTTATCTTTATTTTCTGTTGTTAAATTTAATTTTAAGGGATTATTGTTGAATTTGAGTTTGTATTTATTAATTTTGATGGAAGATTGTCGAATTTTGAATTTTGATAATAGCGGTTGCATTCGAGTTTGTATTTTGATAGATTTTGTTCATTTTTGAATTTTGATGTTCGTTAATAAATTTGACTTGATTTTTAGTATTCATTATTGATTAATTTAATTTTTGGCAAGATGGAATTATATGGGCTAGGTCATCTAAGTTATGGAAATCTAGTTCTCTACGGTCACATTAGTCAGCATGGTGAGGACATATAGTCTGACTTGGATATATTTCTCGGGTGTGGGAATTTAAGGTTTTCGCAGCCAAGCTAGCGGCACCGCGAAAATGTTAAATACCACGATTCTAGACGTATGTGTCAAGTCGAGGACTCTGTGATTATCGTAGCCTTGCTTACTAGTATGACGAGGATTATGGTACCATTATTTTGGATAGACGCATATAATCATCAGTTTGTACCTTAAATGTTTTGAACATGTTTTCTCTACCTTGCTTCAGCCCTTCAAAAAAAAAAGAAGGAATTATTAATTGTTTTGTTTTGCTTGCTTCTCATTATTTAACTTAGAAGTAGCTTTAGCTATTTTCATAAACCTTGTGTAACTTCTCCTATGAATTTCTCCTTAATACAATGAATTGATGATTTTGCTAGACTTTATTTGATATTTTAACTTTGGATTTTAAAATGGTTTCCTCTTTTAAAACGGATAAGCAGCACAGATTTTACTACCATTTTTTCCCTGCCAATATTTTATTTTCATCATTCCTTGTCATATACAACCATCATGATTACATCAATTTCCTGTCTCGTATATAATTCTGTCAGCGATACCTTGAAAACTCTTGAACCTTCATACCATTTTGCTTGAGAAATGTTGGGGAAGTGATGTAAACCATCTAGTATGGAAATGACGTAATTGGTTATTATGTAATAATTTTGTAGGAATCAAAATGTTGGATGTCAAAAAAAATTTTGAGATAGAAATGTGGTAAAGGTTTAGAATGGAATTGAGTGATAAATGTTATCAATTTAGAAATAATTGCAAAAAAATTTGGTTATGAGTAATTCATGGATGTATTTCAAAACTAATGAGGATATCAGAGGTCAACCTACTTTTGAGAACTAGAAATCTTGGTTATTGATTCTTGGAAACTATTACAAGGCTGTGTGAAAATTTGAGATGGAAATGAGAATTTGATTGTTTTCTATGATTATGCGAAGTTGAACCAGATATTGTAAGAGGGTGACTAGAGACAGATAAAACAAGGATTTTAAGCTATAGGAATTGTTTTAGATGATTGGGGAAATTGTAGAATTCAAACGGAAAATAATTGAAGGTGAACATTGAGGAAATTATGAAGGTTGATTTATAAACAAGAATAAAATTTTGTGTGACATAGTGGTATTGGAGTTTAGTGAATACGAGACTTGATTTAAACAAATTCAAGGATTTCATAAATTGGATTTAGAGGTTTCGGATATAATTTAAAACGAGGTGAAGGAATTTGGGATTTTGGTTAAACGAATAAGTGTTGACTCCTAAATAAGAGGGGTATGTTCGGGGAAAAATATTTTTAGAAGTAGAAAATTGTCTATGGTGATCATGGTAAAGGTTTAGATGACTAAAGGTTATAAAATTTCGATGATAGTTATATAGAGATTGATTTCATATTGGGACTTGTGAAAAAAAAAATTTAAATAAATATGATTTAGCAAATGACAGACTTGATGGTATTAGAGAGAGATGATTAACTTGACTCCTTATGAAATCCACCCTTGTTTTTCCCCAAAGTATTTTCAATATCATTGAACCCTAGTTTCCTCAATCACGACCAAATCGACTTCGACTATCTTCCTTATCATATTAATATCTTGGATTGTACGTAATTGAATTAAATTTGATTACGACCTGAATATCCATCCTTGTATGCTCGTTCTCAGACTTTGTTGAACTGTCCTCCATATTGCCCAAATCTTGATTATCCTAACTTAGTCAACTTGGATCGTATCGAGACTAAATATTCTTAATATGTATTTTGATTGGATTTTCATGAAATTGACCTTCATTCTTAAACTCGTGGTTTTGATTTTTCTTGTTTAGTACCCCTTTTAGATGATTGGTAGTTATCCTTATTTATTTTTGATCAGTACCAGTTTTCCTATAAGGTGGGTAGACAGCCTTACAGTTTTGATGGTTTGTTGTTTCCGTAACTTTGGTTTAGCACCCTAGACTGCTTGTGTGTTTGATACCCTATGACCCTTCCGGTTAGCATGACTAGTATACCTAGATGAGACTTCACTGTCACCGTATGCCACGACCCTGGACGTTGTCCTTTTTGTTGGTATGTTTTATTTAAAGTTCTGGGACTTTGATTGTGGGGGTTTGACCTAGAGGGAGTAGGGACATTTTAATTTCGAGGACGAAATTTTTATAAGGTGGGTAGGATGTGAGCACCCTGAATTTCGGGTTGATTTTTTTTATTTTTATTTATTTTCTGATTGATTTTAATTTTGATAAATAATTAATTCTGTTATTTTCCTTAAGTGTACTTTTTCATGCCATTGATATTTGGAGTATCAGGGATGTTCAATTCTGGAAATCTTCTTCACGAGTTTTGGAGTGGACACGATTACCTTCATGACGGTATATGGTGTCCCACCCAAACTTGTTCCCTTGTGCTCTTTCTGCTTCGCTGAACTTTGGGTCGGTTTAGACCAATTGATTGTTATTATTTTTCCCACTCTTTTTCTTGATCATTTTCAGCGCGTTACCATGACATTTAAATTGGGAACGCCATACCAGCCATTTCCTTGAAACCAACTCCTCATTGATGATCTACTCGAGACGCTCGTCACCCATGACCTTCGTTTCCCACTCATTCATGTCATTTTGAGCTCCATTTGATTCGCACAACTTTTCCGACACGTGGCCCGATTTTATTTCACGTCACGACGTCACATTTATTTTCCAACTTGATTTGTGGGTCCCCTGTCGACCAAAACCTGTCAGCCCCAACTATGGACATGGCCCACTTTGAGCCTACTATCCGTCCGCCACTTGTGTCCCATTATTTGGAATCCCCGTGTGCTACTTATTTACTCATGATCATCAACGTCTAATTTTAATTCTATTTTTGCACGATGTCCAGTTTTGACCCAATCCGGCTCCACCGAGTCCAGTCCAGCTCCATGATTTTCTCCATCATGACACTCTAATATTTTGTTGCCTAAAAATATCAGAAATTCATTTACCCATTTTTCCTATATTTAATAGAATTTCTATTGAATTAATCTACTTGGAATGATCTATTTTTGCTAAATCAATACTAGCCCTTTGATTTCCTTCAATTAAGCACAACCATTGATTTCCCCATCCATTTTTTCCTAGCAGCCAACATTGGTTGGCCGGCCCTAATTTCTAGGGGGAAAGCAACTTTTCACTCTCTCTCTCTTCTTCCCTCACATTTATTACTTATCCACATCTATTACTATCTCTCTCTCTCTCTCTCTCCAACTATTTGTATAATGCAACAACAAACTACAACTAACAGCAACTCTTCCTCCTCACCATGCACCCGACAACACCAGCTCTCCTCCCTGAACCTCCATGGCCAAGCCGACCACCCCTCGTCGGCCGTCGGCCGTGGGCACAGCCCTTCCCTCTCTCCTCCATTCTCCACTCGATCTCCTCCTCCTTCCATGGATCAACACTACCACCACCATCTTAAGCAACAACCGCCACCACCATGGCCATCAACGGCTACCACCACCACCCTAAACCGCCGTGCCGCCGCCACTGGCCGCGCATGGCCGCACCTCCGCCGGGAATAGGCCGCGCAGCCCTCGCTCGCAGCTGCGACAGCAGCCAAGAGCACCAGCAGCAGCGGCTGCGCCAACCGCGCATGCAGGCGCGCACGCACGAGCGCGCGTGGGCCGCCGTCGCGCGCCGCCACGCCGCCGTGCGGGCCGCCGTGGGCCTCTGGCCGTGCTCCCCCGCCATGGGCGAGCCTCCCCTGACGGCCACCGTCCTCCGGGACGCGCCGTCGAGGCGATTTCTGCGTTTTGAACGACATCCCGTCGTGACGCGCGCGAAATGAAGTTCGTTTTGGCGCCCCGTCGCAGCAACGTCGCGCACGTTTTCCCGGAGATCCGACCGTTGGATCGTCGATTTCTTCGCTCCGTCACAATCTCGGTATATCCACCTTCATCCCTGTCAATTTTCGTCCGTTAATTTTATCGTTTGATACATGAAAACCGGCCACCAAGTTGACCGTTTAAATTGTATTAAATTTGGACAGTTTCGCGGGGCCAACTTCGTCAGCTTGTATCTCCTCCACCGCAGCTCCGTTTGGCGTGCTACCAGTTCCGGTGCGAAGCTGGTATAACCCTCTCCCTGCCCCCTTTAGATTTCATTTCAGTTTGAGCTTGTTTGATTGGTTGAATTCGACGCCAAAATTGGTCGTCCGAATTCGTAATTTCCAACTTGTAAAATTCCATTTTTGAACACGGGACTCCAGATTTCATTTCTGACACCACCATTAGACTTGTGGCGTCGTTCTGGCATGTTTTCATATAAAATTTGTTAGATTTGGAGAACGTGAGCCCGGGCACGCATTTCGGTGCAAAGCGGGTCCCACATTCTGGGTCAACGGGACTTTTTGACGCCGGCTCATCGGAATCCAATTCCGGAGATACCGTTGAGTTCGTATCGTCATTCTGGACTCGTTGACATATAATTTGCTAGGTTTTGGTGGACATTGGGTCTGGCACGCATTTCGGTGCAAGTCGGATACCAATATCCGGGCCAACGGGTCATTTTGAGATCGGCTCATCGGAATCCAATTCCGGAGATACCGTTGAGTTCGTATCATCATTCTGGACTCGTTGACAGGTAGTTTGCTGAGTTTTGAGAACCTTGGCTCCGGCACGCATTTTCGTGCAAACCGGAATTTCAAGTTCTGGTCAACGGGCCAAATGGAGATCGGGTCAACGGAATCCAATTCTGGAGATACCGTTGGGTTCGTATCGACATTCTGGTTTCGTGGACATATAATTTATTATATTTTGTAGACTTGTTTTCTTGCACATTTTCGGTGCAAAACGGCTCCGACACGGACACCGTTTTGACCCGAAATTACCTTTTTGCCCTTGTGTCCAAATTGGACCGTTGGGTAGGCTATCCTAGCTAATTTGACCATTCTGGACACGTTGGCGATGTTCATTTCATCGTCCGACAATATTTGTTGATAATTTCTCTGAGTTTAACCCTTTTATAATTAGTTAATAATGAATTCATATAATGTTCGTATTTCGGGATTAGTACAACGAAACTGAGATCAGTCAATTCTAGTGATCTCACATCGCTGAAATTGACAAGTTGGATACGTGGATCACTATAATAAGATTATCAACCTTATCGATAATCTTCTTATCTCGATTTACGTGCCGTAAGTTTCGACGTACAAATAACGAGGTACACTTTAATAATTAGATTAGATTTACCCTGTTTGACCAGAGTTGACCAGTTGACCCAAAGTCAACACTTGACCTAGTTTGACTAGATTATTGACCGGAGTCGACCTAGAGTTAATTTGACTTAGAAGAACCTTGAATAATATAGATTGCCTGTAGGGATTCATTTATCTCAACTTAAACACCTTGTAACCTGTGTTGCTTTAAATAGGACTCCGTGGCTTCAGTGGGACCTCCTATACTTATCAGCTGTTCAGGTTATCGAGGCGAGTACATTCTCTGATCATTTCATATCCTGCTTAGAATTATTTCCTGCAGTAGATTACTTTACTTGTACTGTCACGATGGTCACACGGATTGGTACTATATGGATCCTTTCTTGAGATGTTATCCTTAGGGAGCATCGGGTACTCTATGCTTGTGCGTTTCACTTACATGGCGTATCACTATGCTTCGTTGATTCTTCGATCACTTGTGACATATACTCTTATGATCACAGAGTCATCCTGGAATCCCTATCCCATTTATGGGACTACTATGTATCACCTTCGGGGTCCATTACCTTCGGGGTCTATCACCTTCGGGGTCTGAACATAGTATCATAACATAACCTGGCTGGATCCTTGTGTATTGATTGGGGGTACGGGGGAGTAGAAGTGGACATGTGAATAATACACCAGTAGTATCTTCATTGAATCATTCCGTAGTGTCTTCATTGAATCATCCCAGGCCATTTACATGTTCATGTTTTACTCTGACTCACTAGTCACATGCTAGCTCTTTATTTATAGTAGATATTTCTATTACAGCTCTTCCTGTTTACATACTGCTTTTCCTCAGTACTTGTATCTTACTTTACTGCATGTTATATATTTTCTAACCTGCTATGATCTGTTGAGATGTACTGTGCTCGCTCCAGTCCTGACTGGACCTGTTGATAAATTTTACAGATAGCCTGGAGGTGCCTGCTAGCCTAGAAAAGACACAGTAGGGTTTGTTTAGGTAGTTATTCCATTTTTGTCTGGAGTTGTATTTACTTGGGGATTACTGTATCTTTATTTGAGTTTTGAGATGTACTTCTGGGTTCATGTATCTTAGACACTTAGACTTCTATCTCCTGTATTTATTTTGGATTTCATGTTTTATCTATCCTTATCATGCTCTACCTTAGATGTGATTGAGTCTGTATCTGCTATGTCACCCCCATTCGGGGAGTATAAACTGTTTAGCCTTATACTGTTAGATGCATGAGACCTAGGACAGCGTTCTACCGCCGACACTGCGGCGTAGGCTGGGCGTCGTTACGTTCTCGTGCCCTAACTCTAGGGTGCGGGTCGTGACACCCAGGGCTGTACATTCTACGGGAAGGCAGGGCACACGAGGAAGGTGTGTCGGTCAGCGAATGGCTTATGCTAGAGGTGTGGTAGTTCAGACCACCGTATTTCCACTTGTCCTATGATACAGAGGCCAGGAGGGCCATCTCAGCAGTTTCCAGCATTGCCAGCTCCGATGGCAACCCCGAGTGGAGGGCCAGTATTAGCAGTAAGGCCCCTAGCCCAGCGTCTACCAACGCAGGCTCAGATGTTCCGCCAGGCACAGGAAGCCGAAGGCCCTCAGAGGCAGCAACAGCATGGTCGAGGAAGGCCGCAACAAGGGGCTCCGCGGGGCCAGGCCCTCACATTGACCTTGGGGGAGGCTCTAGCGTCTAGTGACGTGGTGGCAGGTAAAATTCTCGTCACCTCATTTCCCGCTGTAGCATTATTTGATTCAGGCGCTACTCATTCATTCATCTCTGCACAATATGCTACACGGATTGGATTAGAGTTTGAGGCATTGCCGGAGAGGATGGATATACTCACCGGCAATGGGCTCGTAGAAGTTAGCAGAGTGCGCTTTTCATGTCCGGTGGAGGTGTGTGGGCATTTACTGCCCGCATCATTGATTGAATTCCCCATGGGGAATTTTGATGTCGTTCTTGGCATGGACTGGTTGAGACACAGTCATACGACAATTGATTGTAGAGGAGGTAGGGTCATATTTTACGTTCCTGGGATGGAGCAGTTCATCTTTACTCGAACCTTGAAGAATCAGGCCGGAGGCGTCATCTCAGCCGCAGTGTCAGAGCCAGGACAGATTCCGAGAGTGGTCGAAGATTTTCTCGACGTCTTCCCTGATGAGCTCCCAGGGATACCTCCAGTCAGAGAGGTAGAATTTAGCATTGAGTTGAACCCTGGAACGAGGCCTATTGCAGACATAGTTTACAGAATGTCGCCGTCAGAACAGGATAAGTTGTATCAATATGAGGAAGAGTTGAAGTCTAAGGGATTCATCCGAGACAGTAAATCGCCCTGGGCCGTGCCAGTGATTCTAGTTCCCAAGAAGGATGGGTTGACGAGGATGTGCATCGACTACCGCAAGCTGAATGCAGTAACAGTGAAGAATAAGTACCCACTACCAAGGATTGATGACCTGTTTGACCAGTTGAGCAAGGCCAGCGTCTTTTCCAAGATCGATCTTCGGTCAGGATACTATCAAGTAAGAGTCCGGGAGCAAGACATACCGAAGACAGCATTCAGATCTAGATATGGGCATTATGAGTTTTTAGTAATGCCCTCTGGACTAACCAACGCCCCCGCAGTATTCATGGATTTAATGAACCGCATCTTTCTGCCGTATTTCGATAAATTTGTGGTGGTGTTCATAGATGACATTCTTGTCTATTCCAGCAGTGAAGAGGAGCATGAGAAACATCTTAGGACTGTCTTGCAGACATTGAGGGAGCATCAACTTTATGCGAAGTTCGACAAGTGTAAATTCTGGTTAGATCACATTTCGTTCCTGGGGCATGTAATTTCTGGGGCAGGAGTGTCAGTGGATCCGAAGAAGATTGAGGCCGTAGAGCATTGGCCAGTCCCGAGAACGGTTGCAGAAGTACGAAATTTCTTAGGGTTAGCTGGTTACTACAGAAGGTTCGTGGCAGACTTTGCCAGGATCTCTGCGCCCTTAACGCGTTTGACGCACAAGGACGTAGAGTTTGTTTGGTCAGCTAGCTGTCAGGCATCATTTGAAGAATTAAAGAAGAGGTTGATCTCAGCCCCGATCTTGACGCTTCCAGTAGGAGCGGGAGGCTTTACAGTATATTGTGACGCATCTGGAAAGGGTCTTGGATGTGTATTGATGCAGCACGGAAAGGTGATAGCATATGCGTCTCGGCAGCTTCGAGACCATGAGAAGAATTACCCGACTCACGATTTGGAGTTAGCAGCTGTGGTATTTTCACTCAAGTTGTGGAAGCATTATTTGTACGGGGATCGGGTAGAGATCTATACTGATCATAAGAGTTTGAAATACGTGTTCACGCAGCAAAATTTGAACATGAGGCAAAGAAGATGGTTAGAACTACTGAAGGATTTTGACTTAGATCTTCAGTATCATCCAGGCAAGGCGAATATAGTTACAGATGCACTGAGTAGGAGAGACAGTGCCTTTATGCTGACCTCGCAGAAGCATATTTTAGAAGACCTTCAGAGTATGGGAATCGAAGTAGTTTTGCCAAGGGATATAGGAAGAATGACCAGTATGCAGATTCAGTCAACCTTAGTAGAGAGGATAAGGGCAGCACAAGCAGGAGACCCATAGATTCAGAAGTTGCGGTCAGAGTGTGAATCAGGCCGTAGGAAGGAGTTAGTGATTCATGAAGATGGTACGCTCAGGTTTGGGAACAGACTCTGTGTACCGAGTGGAGACCTTCGGCAAAAAGTTATGTCCGAAGCTCATAGTTCTATTTACTCCATTCATCCAAGAGGAACGAAGATGTATCGAGATATCAGGCAGTACTTTTGGTGGAATGGCATGAAAAGAGAGATAGCGAGATTTGTATCCAAGTGTCTGATATGTCAGCAGGTGAAAGCCGAGCAGCAGAGACCAGCAGGGTTGCTGCAGCCGCTTCCTATCCCAGAATAGAAATGGGAGCACATCACGATGGATTTCGTGACCGGTCTACCTAGATCCCCGGCTGTCACGACCCGCACCCGCTTTTCGGATACAAGACGTGTCCAAGCCAGCCTACGCCGCAGAGTCGGCGGTAGAACGCTGTCAAGCCCGCAAGAAATAAATGCTGAAGAAATATCACATTTGCTGCTCATTCACATTTCTAATTTATTACAACATTTACAATTAAAAAAATATATGATTTTATAATTAATGAAATTGATACAACTGTTTTCTATTTCTAGGTCGTCTTCAGCATACCCAAGTCTCCCAGTACAAGAATGATCGCGGCTAAACCTGAAAAATGTTGGTTATCCAGTCAGGATTGGAACAAGTACACAAACCGACGACAATGCAAAACACAATAGAATTATCAAGACATGAAAATAGCATATGAGATATGAAAGCTGTAAGAAAACTGATGACATAGCACGATAGAGAAGTAAACAAGGAAAAACTAATAAAAGACATCTATCTAGGTGGTGTGAAATATCTGTTTCAACATGTGGACGGCTAGGGGGTAAATAAGGCACACTGCACATGTCGTGCGCAGCGGCTAGCATTCAAGAACCCGACTACTCCGTGTGACGAGCGTGTCAACAAGCAGCAAGATATATGTATAAACATGAAATGAAAAGACTACTATGAATCGGAAAGCAATCAGAAAGTGCACTTGCCTGAGGTCCTTAGCTGGTGAAACCGACAATCCCGTTGCGTTTGAAATAGTCCACTTAGCCTAGGGTCGATATGTAGTGGTCAGAATCACAAGCAATAAAGATGAATGACTAGTCACGGTCAGGCTTAATCTAGGAGGGAAAAACTGTTTTAGAAAAGGAAATTCTTTATTTAGAAAATAACTATAGCTAATTAGAATTTATTTACTATATTTGAAAATAATATCACAATATTTTTAGATAAGAAAATTATAAAAACACTTTAGGTTAAAACCATGATTTAAACATAAGAAGGATATTACAATAATATTATATTTAAAAATAAATAGGCAATAAGGTTTAAAGCCCATTAATTCAAGATAATATATAAAATATTAAAATATTATAAAGCCCATAATGAGATATACCTTTAAGACCTTTTTAAAATATACTTGTAAGGTTACATAAAACTCCCTTTTTTAAATGGAAAAAGGCCTATTAGTTCAATGTAATAATTTTCTATAATCGTTTAAGCTCACAATTAGATTATAAGTAAACCCAAGAAATTATCTACTTGACAGATTTGCTAAAAACCTTTCGAGTCCAACTTGAATAAAATATAAATAATACTCCAAAGCGTAATTATATACATATATTTTTCTAAACAAATAATACTAATTTTGACAACAAAATGCTGGTAATGATGATGATAAAAATAACAACAACAACAATAATAATAATAATAGCAACTCTCTTTAATAGCAGAAATAATAAGTATAGTAGTATATATAAATTTAATGTATCTATCAATTAATAACACAATATAAATAATATTATGGCTTTCTAATATATACATATATTAATTTTCAAAGTTTAATAGATATATACTAAATTTTTTTGTACTTTAAATTGTAGTAAGTATATCGCAGCTTGACAGAAAACAAGTGATAGTAATAATAATATATTAAAGAGGATTAGCATTCTCTTCTTTAGTCGCTTTGATAAGCGTGCAAAAGAAATCAATGCAGCTATTAATAGAGTAAGAATAGGAGGGAGCTTTCCAAAAGAGGGAATGAAATTTTGGGGAAGCTGTTGTTCTCTTCTTCAAAATAGGAATAAATAAATTAAAGCAAGGATAGGAGAGAGAGCAAAATTTCCTAAAGTATCAGAAGAGAAAAGTAAGCAGAGAAGAAGGAGAGCGAGGGTTTTACCTTCGCTGAGCTGGAGGCGGCGGTTCGCGGGTCCGCGGCGAGATCCGACTTCCGGGGAAGAGGATGGCGGGGCAGACTCAAGGGGGAGGCTCATCGCTTGGCGCGGGGAGGCGAGGAACAACGACGACGCGAGGAGTGCGGCTGCTTCGAGGAGGCGCTGGCGGCTACTTCGGCGCGGGGTCGTGCGGCTTCGTCAGCCTCTCCGGTGCGGACGCTGGGGATTCCACGTGGCCGAGAGAGAGAGAGAGCTCGCCTCTTCCGACTCGGCGCTGGTGATCGGTCTGGGAGAGACGACCCGGTGGAGGCGGCGGTGGAGTTCTGCACGCACGGGCAGCGACGGGCGGAGGAGAGGCGATCAAGAGGGCGGCGGGGTCCTCGGGCACGGCCGGAGGAGGTCACCGGCGCTGACATGAGGCAGGGCGGTCGGTTTCGGGGACACGACCAGGTTACGACGGCGCCAGGGGTTAGGTATTTGCTTTGGTTATTTTGTTTTGGTGATGGTGGCTTTGCGTGTCCGGTGGGTCGGACACGATAATGGTCTTGATGTAAATGTAATGGGAGATGGAAAAAGATGGACGCGGACACACGGGTCCGGACACGATGGTTCGGTGGTGGTGATCATTTGTGGCGGTGGTTCGGTTGCGGTTGCGGAGGAGATGGTGAATAACCGAGGCTGGCCTTGGATGGCAGTGCAACCTCCAAGGGTTGTCGAGATTGTCCGGATAACGTTCCCAGCAACGGAGGGTGTAGTATGTCTCGATGTTTGGAGAAATAGCACATGGACACATTTTAGGGAAGAGTCCCGGAGGTTTTGGCTTTGGAGTCGATTGTCTTGGTTTTTATATACATGCTGTTATACGCAAACAAAGAGGAGGATTTGACTGAACAGATAAGGCCGAGATCAGAAAGTTGAATTGGTTATTTATTAGTATGATATAATTGTTATTGGAAAATAACGAGAAGGGTTTCTGGTGGATAAGGGCTAAAAATCCTAATAGATAAGTCCCCATTTATTTAAATAAGTAAGATTAAATACAAAATCCTTAGTAGATAATAACATATTAATCAATCATAACCTACTAAAAATTCATAAGTAGATAATATCATTTATTTAAACCAGCATCTAATATTATTCAAATAATTTGAATTATATGGATTTTAATACGAAATCAAATAATTAAATATCATAATGAACTGTACGATATTATCCAAATAATATATCACTTTATCAAGGCAAGTTCGATAACATTCGATGCTAGCAAAATTATTTTAAAGTATATCCATACTAGTCAGGACCTCATGTAAAAATAATAATTCTTTTATAGGGGTCAAGTTGTAAACGGTTTTAAATCAAGACTAACTTAACTATAAACCATTCGTAGATAATACTATTACTTTAAACCAATATTTAGAATTTATCAAATAGTTTAAACAATGTTTGACAATAGTAAAAAATCATTTCAAATATATTCTTATTAAATCAAAACTTAACATAATTTGGCAGAATTCCTTTGATCAAAAAGTAGGAAGAAGCCAATAGTTTTGAAAGCCCAAACCCTTTTATCATACCAATAAGGGATTTTATGAATAAATGTATATATATATATACATTTTTAAATTACTTTCTAAGCGAAAATATGTTTTAGGAGAATAATTAAAATAAATGATTAATTAATAAACCTAAAAAAAATTCGGGAAGAGGGGTTACAAATCTACCCACCTTAGAAAAATTTCGTCCTCGAAATTTCAAGGATAGGACGAGGTACGGCTAAGAAAGGTAATCGAGAAACAAAATTTCAATTAATACGAATAAGTACAACAAATGGTATAATCAAGAGAAGAAATGATTTATGATCGAACGCTAATTTCGGATAAGATAAAATAATAGACATAAGGAACGTGATTTGGCACGATCGACCTTTGGTCAAGATGGTCTAGTTGACAAAAAAAATGTTTTGGGAACGATCAATAATCGAAATGGTTTGGGACGAGCAAATTATAGTCAACATGGGGCACCAACTATCATTCTCCTGAAAAATTATTCTAATTAATCGATAATCCTTGTATATCCCAAAATTTGGAAGGCTTACCGTCTACCTACTTTAGAAGCTAGGATATGATTTAGAATTAAGGAAGTTAGAAGAATTTCAAGGTCCGGATACTGTACCTCGACTCCTGTTAATAAAGAGTAAGGCAAGGCGTAACGGGGTACGGTAGGTATAAGTCAAGTCAAGGATCGTTCCTCAATAAATAGAAAACGAGTGTGTACAATGGCACACGGTCGATAAAATAGAATGACCTACTCGTCCTCAGTATACATGAGATGTCGACGGGGTAACCAATTCTAAGGCACATCATATGAATGAAATTTTTAACAACTGAGTGGTGAATTTCTATTTGTGTCGGCCTTTCAAACTATTGTCGCAGGGGTTCCAGTTAAAGCAAGCTTCAAACAAATAATTAGAGGCTCACAATAATTGGTCCCCTGAGCATAGGTAGTCTCCTAGGTTGACATTTGACTGCGGGTAAAATCCTAATCATTCTTAGACTCTAATGACTAGAAGATCAAGATTAGCAGGTTTAGGGTCGCAGAGAGGACGAGTAATTCAAGGCAAAGTTCCAGTCACAGGGCTGGCTGATGGTAGCTACACCTACGTATACTACTATCAAGTCATGGGGATACTCTATATCTATCTATCAATTATGAGCTTTCGCCTTTCCAATCGGTGAAAGGCAAAAATAATAAAGAGTTCAAGAGGGATGTTATTGGATATAATCACGCGATTCAAAGACGAATGTATAATTCAAGGGGAGTTGTCAAAGCAGTCGCGGATGAGATCCTAGAGACATCTACATCTCAATCCACGTAGGGTCATTAGATGAAGAGCGAACCAATTGCATCATGGTTGATCAGACCGTAATACAATGATTCTGATTAGACAATATGTTAGCGGGCGTCCCCAATAAACATATGTCTCTAATCAAGCTCGATAAAGAGTAAGCTTGCAAAACTAGGCTGTAATAGCAGCGTTGGTCAAGATAGTCAAAATATATGTAGGAGAGAGATTTTTTTTTTTGAAAGGAGGCACAAGTAGATCGAGTTTTTAGAAAATCAAAATCTAACTCGAGACTCGTACACGAATAACAGAATCAAAAATTATAAACTAACCCTTACAGCAAAAGAAAATTTAAAATAGACAATTCTAACTTATGATAGAAAATTTATATTTAATAAGGCAAAAGGAAATTAAACAGTTTATCAAAATTAACGCCTTAATTCTAGGCAAATCTAACATATCAAGCGAATAGTATATCCACATTGGATCACATGGTCATATCAAAAGTATAGTGTACCTGTAGGGATCTAGCAAGTTATCTAAATTGCATGGCATATCTAATAACCTTAACTATCCAACGGTCAATTCGAACAAGGGACTCCTAGTCCTAGTCATTATCTTAAATCATTTTAATCCTAGTTTGTGAATGAGCATTTCTTGGTCGCAGGCTCGCAATGGTACGACTAACTTAAGTACCATCACGAGTTCACAATCATTTGTGAAATCTGACCTGCATGGGCCACCACAAAAACTTGTCACGACCCGCACCCGTTTTTCGGATACGAGACGTGTCCAAGCCAGCCTACGCCGCAGAGTCGGCGGTAGAAAGCTGTCAAGCCCGCAAGAAATAAATGCTGAAGAAATATCACATTTGCTGCTCATTCACATTTCTAATTTATTACAACATTTACAATTAAAAAAATACATGATTTTATAATTAATGAAATTGATACAACTGTTTTCTATTTTTAGGTCGTCTTCAGCATACCCAAGTCTCCCAGTGCAAGAATGATCGCGGCTAAACCTGAAAAATGTTGGTTATCCAGTCAGGATTGGAACAAGTACACAAACCGACGACAATGCAAAACACAATAGAATTATCAAGACATGAAAATAGCATATGAGATATGAAAGCTGTAAGAAAACTGATGACATAGCACGATAGAGAAGTAAACAAGGAAAAACTAATAAAAGACATCTATCTAGGTGGTGTGAAATATCTGTTTCAACATGTGGACGGCTAGGGGGTAAATAAGGCACACTGCACGTGTCGTGCGCAGCGGCTAGCATTCAAGAACCCGACTACTCCGTGTGACGAGCGTGTCAACAAGCAGCAAGATATATGTATAAACATGAAATGAAAAGACTACTATGAATCGGAAAGCAATCAGAAAGTGCACTTGCCTGAGGTCCTTAGCTGGTGAAACCGACAATCCCGTTGCGTTTGAAATAGTCCACTTAGCCTAGGGTCGATATGTAGTGGTCAGAATCACAAGCAATAAAGATGAATGACTAGTCACGGTCAGGCTTAATCTAGGAGGGAAAAACTGTTTTAGAAAAGGAAATTCTTTATTTAGAAAATAACTATAGCTAATTAGAATTTATTTACTATATTTGAAAATAATATCACAATATTTTTAGATAAGAAAATTATAAAAGCACTTTAGGTTAAAACCATAATTTAAACATAAGAAGGATATTACAATAATATTATATTTAAAAATAAATAGGCAATAAGGTTTAAAGCCCATTAATTCAAGACAATATATAAAATATTAAAATATTATAAAGCCCATAATGAGATATACCTTTAAGACCTTTATAAAATATACTTGTAAGGTTACATAAAACTCCCTTTTTTAAATGGAAAAAGGCCTATTAGTTCAATGTAATAATTTTCTATAATCGTTTAAGCTCACAATTAGATTATAAGTAAACCCAAGAAATTATCTACTTGACAGATTTGCTAAAAACCTTTCGAGTCCAACTTGAATAAAATATAAATAATACTCCAAAGCGTAATTATATACATATATTTTTCTAAACAAATAATACTAATTTTGACAACAAAATGCTGGTAATGATGATGATAAAAATAACAACAACAACAATAATAATAATAATAGCAACTCTCTTTAATAGCAGAAATAATAAGTATAGCAGTATATATAAATTTAATGTATCTATCAATTAATAAAACAATATAAATAATATTATGGCTTTCTAATATATACATATATTAATTTTCAAAGTTTAATAGATATATACTAAATTTTTTTGTACTTTAAACTGTAGTAAGTATATCGTAGCTTGACAGAAAACAAGTGATAGTAATAATAATATATTAAAGAGGATTAGCATTCTCTTCTTTAGTCGCTTTGATAAGCGTGCAAAAGAAATCAATGCAGCTATTAATAGAGTAAGAATAGGAGGGAGCTTTCCAAAAGAGGGAATGAAATTTTGGGGAAGCTGTTGTTCTCTTCTTCAAAATAGGAATAAATAAATTAAAGCAAGGATAGGAGAGAGAGCAAAATTTCCTAAAGTATCAGAAGAGAAAAGTAAGCAGAGAAGAAGGAGAGCGAGGGTTTTACCTTCGCTGAGCTGGAGGTGGCGGTTCGCGGGTCCGCGGCGAGATCCGACTTCCGGGAAGAGGATGGCGGGGCAGACTCAAGGGGGAGGCTCATCGCTGGGCGCGGGGAGGCGAGGAACAACGACGACGCGAGGAGTGCGGCTGCTTCGAGGAGGCGCTGGCGGCTACTTCGGCGCGGGGTCGTGCGGCTTCGTCAGCCTCTCCGGGGCGGACGCTGGGGCTTCCACGTGGCCGAGAGAGAGAGAGAGAGCTCGCCTCTTCCGACTCGGCGCTGGTGATCGGTCTGGGAGAGACGACCCGGTGGAGGCGGCGGTGGAGTTCTGCACGCGCGGGCAGCGACGGGCGGAGGAGAGGCGATCGAGAGGGCGGTGGGGTCCTCGGGCACGGCCGGAGGAGGTCACCGGCGCTGACATGAGGCAGGGCGGTCGGTTCCGGGGACACGACCAGGTTACGACGGCGCCAGGGGTTAGGTATTTGCTTTGGTTATTTTGTTTTGGTGATGGTGGCTTTGCGTGTCAGGTGGGTCGGACACGATAATGGTCTTGATGTAAATGTAATGGAAGATGGAAAAAGATGGACGCGGACACATGGGTCCGGACACGATGGTTCGGTGGTGGTAATCATTTGTGGCGGTGGTTCGGTTGCGGTTGCGGAGGAGATGGTGAATAACTGAGGCTGGCCTTGGATGGCAGTGCAACCTCCAAGGGTTGTCGAGATTGTCCGGATGACGTTCCCAGCAACGGAGGGTGTAGTATGTCTCGATGTTTGGAGAAATAGCATATGGACACATTTTAGGGAAGAGTCCCAGAGGTTTTAGCTTTGGAGTCGATTGTCTTGGTTTTTATATACATGCTGTTATACGCAAACAAAGAGGAGGATTTGACTGAACAGATAAGGCCGAGATCAGAAAGTTGAATTGGTTATTTATTAGTATGATATAATTGTTATTGGAAAATAACGAGAAGGGTTTCTGGTGGATAAGGGCTAAAAATCCTAATAGATAAGTCCCATTTATTTAAATAAGTAAGATTAAATACAAAATCCTTAGTAGATAATAACATATTAATCAATCATAACCTACTAAAAATTCATAAGTAGATAATATCATTTATTTAAACCAGCATCTAATATTATTCAAATAATTTGAATTATATGGATTTTAATACGAAATCAAATAATTAAATATCATAATGAACTGTACGATATTATCCAAATAATATATCACTTTATCAAGGCAAGTTCGATAACATTCGATGCTAGCAAAATTATTTTAAAGTATATCCATACTAGTCAGGACCTCATGTAAAAATAATAATTCTTTTATAGGGGTCAAGTTGTAAACGGTTTTAAATCAAGACTAACTTAACTATAAACCATTCGTAGATAATACTATTACTTTAAACCAATATTTAGAATTTATCAAATAGTTTAAACAATGTTTGACAATAGTAAAAAATCATTTCAAATATATTCTTATTAAATCAAAACTTAACATAATTTGGCAGAATTCCTTTGATCAAAAAGTAGGAAGAAGCCAATAGTTTTGAAAGCCCAAACCCTTTTATCATACCAATAAGGGATTTTATGAATAAATGTATATATATATACATTTTTAAATTATTTTCTAAGCGAAAATATGTTTTAGGAGAATAATTAAAATAAATGATTAATTAATAAACCTAAAAAAAATTCGGGAAGAGGGGTTACAAATCTACCCACCTTAGAAAAATTTCGTCCTCGAAATTTCAAGGATAGGACGAGGTACGGCTAAGAAAGGTAATCGAGAAACAAAATTTTAATTAATACGAATAAGTACAACAAATGGTATAATCAAGAGAAGAAATGATTTGTGATCGAACGCTAATTTCGGATAAGATAAAATAATAGACGTAAGGAACGTGATTTGGCACGATCGACCTTTGGTCAAGATGGTCTAGTTGACAAAAAAAATGTTTTGGGAACGATCAATAATCGAAATGGTTTGGGACGAGCAAATTATAGTCAACATGGGGCACCAACTATCATTCTCCTGAAAAATTATTCTAATTAATCGATAATCCTCGTATATCCCAAAATTTGGAAGGCTTACCGTCTACCTTCTTTAGAAGCTAGGATATGATTTAGAATTAAGGAAGTTAGAAGAATTTCATGGTCCGAATACTGTACCTCGACTCCTGTTAATAAAGAGTAAGGCAAGGCGTAACGGGGTACGGTAGGTATAAGTCAAGTCAAGGATCGTTCCTCAATAAATGGAAAACGAGTGTGTACAATGGCACACGGTCGATAAAATAGAATGACCTACTCGTCCTCAGTATACATGAGTTGTCGACGGGGTAACCAATTCTAAGGCACATCATATGAATGAAATTTCTAACAACTGAGTGGTGAATTTCTATTTGTGTCGGCCTTCCAAACTATTGTCGCAGGGGTTCCAGTTAAAGCAAGCTTCAAACAAATAATTAGAGGCTCACAATAATTGGTCCCCTGAGCATAGGTAGTCTCCTAGGTTGACATTTGACTGCGGGTAAAATCCTAATCATTCTTAGACTCTAATGACTAGAAGATCAAGATTAGCAGGTTTAGGGTCGCAGAGAGGACGAGTAATTCAAGGCAAAGTTCCAGTCACAGGGCTGGCTGATGGTAGCTACACCTGCGTATACCACTATCAAGTCATGAGGATACTCTATATCTATCTATCAATTATGAGCTTTCGCCTTTCCAATCGGTGAAAGGCAAAAATAATAAAGAGTTCAAGAGGGATGTTATTGGATATAATCACGCGATTCAAAGACGAATGTATAATTCAAGGGGAGTTGTCAAAGCAGTCGCGGATGAGATCCTAGAGACATCTACATCTCAATCCATGTAGGGTCATTAGATAAAGAGCGAACCAATTGCATCATGGTTGATCAGACCGTAATACAATGATTCTGATTAGACAATATGTTAGCGGGCGTCCCCAATAAACATATGTCTCTAATCAAGCTCGATAAAGAGTAAGCTTGCAAAACTAGGCTGTAATAGCAGCGTTGGTCAAGATAGTCAAAATATATGTAGGAGAGAGATTTTTTTTTTTGAAAGGAGGCACAAGTAGATCGAGTTTTTAGAAAATCAAAATCTAACTCGAGACTCGAACACGAATAACAGAATCAAAAATTATAAACTAACCCTTACAGCAAAAGAAAATTTAAAATAGACAATTCTAACTTATGATAGAAGATTTATATTTAATAAGGCAAAAGGAAATTAAACAGTTTATCAAAATTAACGCCTTAATTCTAGGCAAATCTAACATATCAAGCGAATAGTATATCCACATTGGATCACATGGTCATATCAAAAGTATAGTGTACCTGTAGGGATCTAGCAAGTTATCTAAATTACATGGCCTATCTAATAACCTTAACTACCCAGCGGTCAATTCGAACAAGGGACTCCTAGTCCTAGTCATTATCTTAAATCATTTTAATCCTAGTTTGTGAATGAGCATTTCTTGGTCGCAGGCTCGCAATGGTACGACTAACTTAAGTACCATCACGAGTTCACAATCATTTGTGAAATCTGACCTGCATGGGCCACCACAAAAACTTGTCACGACCCGCACCCGCTTTTTGGATACGAGACGTGTCCAAGCCAGCCTACGCCACAGAGTCGGCGGTAGAACGCTGTCAAGCCCGCAAGAAATAAATGCTGAAAAAATATCACATTTGCTGCTCATTCACATTTCTAATTTATTACAACATTTACAATTAAAAAAATACATAATTTTATAATTAATGAAATTGATACAACTGTTTTCTATTTTGAGGTCGTCTTCAGCATACCCAAGTCTCCCAGTGCAAGAATGATCGCGGCTAAACCTGAAAAATGTTAGTTATCCAGTCAGGATTGGAACAAGTACACAAACCGACGACAATGCAAAACATAATAGAATTATCAAGACATGAAAATAGCATATGAGATATGAAAGCTGTAAGAAAACTGATGACATAGCACGATAGAGAAGTAAACAAGGAAAAACTAATAAAAGACATCTATCTAGGTGGTGTGAAATATCTGTTTCAACATGTGGACGGCTAGGGGGTAAATAAGGCACACTGCACGTGTCGTGCGCAGCGGCTAGCATTCAAGAATAGACATAATGGGATATTTCTGGGTAGTCCACATGTATACTAAGATATTTTCCCTCCCGACTACTCCGTGTGACGAGCGTGTCAACAAGCAGCAAGATATATGTATAAACATGAAATGAAAAGACTACTATGAATCGGAAAGCAATCAGAAAGTGCACTTGCCTGAGGTCCTTAGCTGGTGAAACCGACAATCCCGTTGCGTTTGAAATAGTCCACTTAGCCTAGGGTCGATATGTAGTGGTCAGAATCACAAGCAATAAAGATGAATGACTAGTCACGGTCAGGCTTAATCTAGGAGGGAAAAACTGTTTTAGAAAAGGAAATTCTTTATTTAGAAAATAACTATAGCTAATTAGAATTTATTTACTATATTTGAAAATAATATCACAATATTTTTAGATAAGAAAATTATAAAAACACTTTAGGTTAAAACCATGATTTAAACATAAGAAGGATATTACAATAATATTATATTTAAAAATAAATAGGCAATAAGGTTTAAAGCCCATTAATTCAAGATAATATATAAAATATTAAAATATTATAAAGCCCATAATGAGATATACCTTTAAGACCTTTATAAAATATACTTGTAAGGTTACATAAAACTCCCTTTTTTAAATGGAAAAAGGCCTATTAGTTCAATGTAATAATTTTCTATAATCGTTTAAGCTCACAATTAGATTATAAGTAAACCCAAGAAATTATCTACTTGACAGATTTGCTAAAAACCTTTCGAGTCCAACTTGAATAAAATATAAATAATACTCCAAAGCGTAATTATATACATATATTTTTCTAAACAAATAATACTAATTTTGACAACAAAATGCTGGTAATGATGATGATAAAAATAACAACAACAACAATAATAATAATAATAGCAACTCTCTTTAATAGCAGAAATAATAAGTATAGCAGTATATATAAATTTAATGTATCTATCAATTAATAACACAATATAAATAATATTATGGCTTTCTAATATATACATATATTAATTTTCAAAGTTTAATAGATATATACTAAATTTTTTTGTACTTTAAACTGTAGTAAGTATATCGTAGCTTGACAGAAAACAAGTGATAGTAATAATAATATATTAAAGAGGATTAGCATTCTCTTCTTTAGTCGCTTTGATAAGCGTGCAAAAGAAATCAATACAGCTATTAATAGAGTAAGAATAGGAGGGAGCTTTCCAAAAGAGGGAATGAAATTTTGGGGAAGCTGTTGTTCTCTTCTTCAAAATAGGAATAAATAAATTAAAGCAAGGATAGGAGAGAGAGCAAAATTTTCTAAAGTATCAGAAGAGAAAAGTAAGCAGAGAAGAAGAAGAGCGAGGGTTTTACCTTCGCTGAGCTGGAGGCGGCGGTTCGCGGGTCCGCGGCGAGATCCGACTTCCGGGGAAGAGGATGGCGGGGCAGACTCAAGGGGGAGGCTCATCGCTGGGCGCGGGGAGGCGAGGAACAACGACGACGCGAGGAGTGCGGCTGCTTCGAGGAGGCGCTGGCGGCTACTTCGGCGCGGGGTCGTGCGGCTTCGTCAGCCTCTCCGGTGCGGACGCTGGGGCTTCCACGTGGCCGAGAGAGAGAGAGAGAGCTCGCCTCTTCCGACTCGGCGCTGGTGATCGGTCTGGGAGAGACGACCCGGTGGAGGCGACGGTGGAGTTCTGCACGCGCGGGCAGCGACGGGCGGAGGAGAGGCGATCGAGAGGGCGGCGGGGTCCTCGGGCATGGCCGGAGGAGGTTACCGGCGCTGACATGAGGCAGGGCGGTCGGTTTCGGGGACACGACCAGGTTACGACGGCGCCAGGGGTTAGGTATTTGCTTTGGTTATTTTGTTTTGGTGATGGTGGCTTTGCGTGTCCGGTGGGTCGGACACGATAATGGTCTTGATGTAAATGTAATAGGAGATAGAAAAAGATGGACGCGGACACACGGGTCCGGACACGATGGTTCGGTGGTGGTGATCATTTGTGGTGGTGGTTCGGTTGCGGTTGCGGAGGAGATGGTGAATAACCGAGGCTGGCCTTGGATGGCAGTGCAACCTCCAAGGGTTGTCGAGATTGTCCGGATGACGTTCCCAGCAACGGAGGGTGTAGTATGTCTCGATGTTTGGAGAAATAGCACATGGACACATTTTAGGGAAGAGTCCCGGAGGTTTTGGCTTTGGAGTCGATTGTCTTGGTTTTTATATACATGCTGTTATACGCAAACAAAGAGGAGGATTTGACTGAACAGATAAGGCCGAGATTAGAAAGTTGAATTGGTTATTTATTAGTATGATATAATTGTTATTGGAAAATAACGAGAAGGGTTTTTGGTGGATAAGGGCTAAAAATCCTAATAGATAAGTCCCCATTTATTTAAATAAGTAAGACTAAATACAAAATCCTTAGTAGATAATAACATATTAATCAATCATAACCTACTAAAAATTCATAAGTAGATAATATCATTTATTTAAACCAGCATCTAATATTATTCAAATAATTTGAATTATATGGATTTTAATACGAAATCAAATAATTAAATATCATAATGAACTGTACGATATTATCCAAATAATATATCACTTTATCAAGGCAAGTTCGATAACATTCGATGCTAGCAAAATTATTTTAATGTATATCCATACTAGTCAGGACCTCATGTAAAAATAATAATTCTTTTATAGGGGTCAAGTTGTAAACGGTTTTAAATCAAGACTAACTTAACTATAAACCATTCGTAGATAATACTATTACTTTAAACCAATATTTAGAATTTATCAAATAGTTTAAACAATGTTTGACAATAGTAAAAAATCATTTCAAATATATTCTTATTAAATCAAAACTTAACATAATTTGGCAGAATTCCTTTGATCAAAAAGTAGGAAGAAGCCAATAGTTTTGAAAGCCCAAACCCTTTTATCATACCAATAAGGGATTTTATGAATAAATGTATATATATATATACATTTTTAAATTACTTTCTAAGCAAAAATATATTTTAGGAGAATAATTAAAATAAATGATTAATTAATAAACCTAAAAAAAATTCGGGAAGAGGGGTTACACCGGCTGGCAAGAATGCAGTCTGGGTAATAGTAGATCGACTCACGAAGGTCGCTTATTTCCTTCCCTTCCAAGTTGGACAGACTACTGAACAGCTAGCAGAAATGTACATGAAGCAGATAGTAAGGCAGCACGGTGTTCCGGTTAGTATAGTATCAGATCGGGATACGCGGTTTACTTCCCATTTTTGGCGGAGCTTACACCAAAGTTTGGGAACCAAGTTAAGATTCAGTACTGCTTATCATCCACAAACTGACGGACAATCAGAAAGAACCATTCAGACGTTAGAAGATATGCTACGGGCGTGTACCTTGGATTTTGGCAGATCTTGGGACGATCACCTTCATCTAGTGGAGTTCTCCTATAACAACAGCTATCAGGCTAGCATTCAGATGGCCCCGTTCGAAGCATTGTACGGAAGGAAGTGCAGGTCCCCTTTGGCATGGGACGATGTCGGAGAACGGAAGTTGTTGGGGCCAGAAATGATCACGCAGACTGTGGAGATAGTTAAGTTGGTCAGAGAGCGTCTTCGAGTTGCACAGGACCGACATCGTCATTGGGCAGATCAGTATCGTAGGCCTTTAGAGTTCAGAGTTGGCGACCAAGTGTTTCTGCGGATTTCACCTACTCGGGATATCATCAGATTTGGAACCCGAGGAAAGCTTAGTCCAAGATACGTTGGTCCTTTTAAGATTCTCGCTCGGGTAGGCGATGTGGCTTATCGACTTGCCCTTCCGCCTTCGTTAACTGGCATACATGATGTGTTTCACGTGTCCCAGTTACGTGGGTATGTCCCGGATCCGAGTCATGTCCTCGATCATTCTGAGTTAGTCGTTGGTACCGACCTAACTTACGAGAAACAACCCCTATCTATTTTAGACCGGCGAGAGAAGGTACTCAAGAATCGGACGATAAGCCTTGTCCGTGTTTCTTGGAACCATCACTCTCCGGGAGAGTCAACCTGGGAGCGCGAGGACGAGATCAGATCTCGGTATCCGTATTTGTTTGACTGATAAGGTATATTTTTGCACCTTATTGACACGATTCTATGCTTATCTGCACCTGCTTGTTTTGTACTTTGTGATGTATGATAATAACTGCTATGATAGCTAACTTGTATGTAATTGAGCCTTGCTTGCCCTGATTTCACTATCCTGTCTTGGCTGGAATTCCGAGGACGGAATTTTTCTAAGAAGGGTAGAGATGTCACTCCCCGATCCTGGAATACGTATTTTAATACGTAAACCGATAAATTGTATTTACCTTGTATTTTTACTATATTTATTATGCTGTATTTCTTCATGCATTTCCCAAAATATTCGACAAAATATTATTTCCTAATTTATTTTCTGCATTTGGGCCTACAGTTTTGGCTCATTTGGGTAACCTATTCTTGGTTCACCAATGGTTCATCATGAATCCATGGGTCCAAGATCTATATATATAACTCATCTCATTCTCTCTCCTCTCATTTACTTCCTCTCATTTATTTCCTCCACCAACCAAATATTTCCTCCACCAACCAAATATTTCCTCCATCAACCAAGGCAAGTACCAACTTGCTCAAGAGATGGATCCATAATTTTGTCAATGATTTCTTACAAAACTATTTGCCAAAATATGTTCTTCTCCTCAACCTATACTAGTTTAGAACTTGGAAGTTTCCATTTTGAAGCTTTGATTTTCGTAGATCTAGGTTTACCTTATTTTTGGATTTCTTGGGTTTTGATCTACTTAACCTTGTTATTTCCTAGTTTTGATGGTTCCATGTTGTAGAGGATCTCGTTCTACCCCATTTTGACCTAAGGAAGTTCCGATTTGGGTTCCGGATGAAGGTTTTGTGTAGCTTGGAAGCCATGGTTGCTTGGCTCCTCTTCTCGGACAAGTGGAGAAGAAGAGCAGTACTTGACCGCATGAATCTTCATGCGGCAAGTCTCTGGCCGCATGGCCTTTCCAGCCGCATGAGACTCGTTCGAGCTCAGCCGCATGGAAAGTCCTTCCTAGCCGCATAAGACTTGCTTGAGTACTTGACCGCATGAATCTTCATGCGGCAAGTAATTGAGCCGCATAGCCTTGTTCAGACTCAGCCGCATGAGCCCCTGTTATCTTGAGTCGCATGGACTTTATGCGACTAGCTTTCAGCCGCATGAGTTCTTTTTGTACCCAGCCGCATATGCGCTAATGTTTCGGGCCGCATAAGGCCCATCCATCATCCAGCCGCATATGTATCGCCCATGCTCAGCCGCATAGGACTTCGTCTGGTCATAGCCGCATATGCTGTTGAACCTCGGCCGCCTGGAGATTGCTCCCTTCGCAGCCGCATAAGCTGACACCCCTTCGTCCGCATGAACCCTCCTTTCCAGCCGCATGCGCCTTGGGCTCCCTGAGCCGCATGAGCGTGCAGTCCCAGCCACATGAACCTGTATTGACCCAGCCGCATGGACTCACTCCCCTTGAGCCGTATGGACTTTTGTGCCCTATCTTGTTACCTTATTATTATTATTATTATATATTATTATATATATTATACGCCCATTTTATATCCTTACGTCTTTCGTCCCGAGCATGATATGAGCACTAATGTGACCCCGGAGAACAAAGTGTTCCTCCCTGATACATGTACCTGAATGTCCCAGTTCTTGTTCATGCTCGACAAATGACTCGTAACTCCACGTGGCGTATTTGCAATGATGCATTACACTAAGGAGGGTAGAACATGTTGACATACTGATTGACATGGATCCTCTTTAGGGTACTCGTACTAAAGTACGACTTTAGGAGGATAATCATGCAGGCTACAGCATGAAAATCTAATATTTCACCTAGGGTTAAATTAGGCAACTAAATATACTAGATGCATGGGGAGGGCAAAATCCCGAGATCGTGTTACACCAGCCGCCTTGAGATACTGTCTTGACGTGCCGGCTGGTCTCCACGGATACTGTGTCATCTGCAACGAGTGGATGACTGTATCCGATTAATTCCTGCTATATATTATATGTTTTAGCAAGTTGGCCTTACGAGGGACCGGTGCTCAATCATACCTGTCTACGCGAACCCCTGGGTTGGCTAGCCTTGCTGGAAAGATACGATATGAGGATTTCTAAATAACATGATGCGAGGATAACCTCGTCCCACTAGAAACTCGTAGACTTGATTGGCCGTGAAAACGACTTGCTGGTACCCTATTACCTTCCGTGAGTAACTGAGGGAAGCGGACTGTCATGGTACGTGATCCAACCCATGTTCTTGTTTGATTGTTGGGTTGGTTATCGTACTATGATAGGCTGTGGACCGAAGTTATGAACGGAAGTCTTATTCTGATTATGGAGTGCTACTTCTGTGAATGACTGAGGAACATGGTCTATCATGGTACATGATCCAACCCATGTTCTTGTTTGATTGTTGGGTTGGTTATTGTGCTGCGATAGGCTATCGACCGAAGTCACGATCAGGAGATTTTATTGTTTATGCCTTTTAACTTATGTGAAAGTTATAGAGTACGACACGTCCCGACTCCATGCGGCACCTTTTGTCCTTGTTTGGTTGTAAGGGTGCCATATGGGTTCGAGGATGTTGCGCTACCCTATAATAGTAGCATAAGTATTACTATTATCAATCATTCTATTTAACTGGGTTTTTAATCTTAACTCTTGTGCCCCTTTGGCGGTACTTGCTATTCGGGGCTGACCCCGCTGGTTTTGTTTGGCCAGATCCCGTAGCAGAGCCTGAGGACACGATCTTCCTCCCTGACATCCATGGTGCATACTAGGAGCATGGCAGTTCGGGGACTCGAGTGGGTTTCTTCTCCACCACTCCTGCATATACTTTTGCGGCGTTTAGCTACCGGCACCTGTTAGCCGGATTACTTGATATTTTGTGTCAGTACATAATTGTAAATAAACAGACTGCAGCTGTGTATAATTTTGTACTCCTGACTCTCTGAGATAGCTAAATTATAAAGCTAGTCTCTCATGATCATTTTGATAAAACGTCGGGGACGCCTTACTGTTTTATCTTTAATGTTCATTTATTTGCTGATGTGATTCGATTGATTGAGACATAGAACTCTGTGGGACCATAGGAGACTTGATTGTAGCATGTACCCCCTAGTCTCCCGACAGCCACCATCGCCGTATGACGTTACGTACCTCATATGGTGTAGCTGGCCTAGTCCGTCTCCGTATTTCGGTACTGGGGAGTGACATGTATAGGTCGTCTATAAATACTACAACTAGACAAAATATAAGGGTACCTGTCATCTCCGTACGGAGGTATAATATAGCATAACTCAATCACAAGACAAACTTGGATAGATAGAACGAAATGAAAATATGATAGAAAGGAAAACTGGAAAGGAGTTCAAGATCCAACACAAGCTTAGAGATATAAACACATCACAGAAACTCAAAATATAATATAAAAACTACAGTCTGAAAATACTAGCTGGATCGCAGTCCATGCAAACCTATCTAACAGTCTAAACAGGACTATATCATCTACGGGCTCCAGGGATAATGTCTCATCAAACTCTATCCTGACCATACCCGTAAAAGGAAGAGCAATCAGCTAACATGTACTTTGTAAACATCAACGGTATCCTGTCAGAACGATAAGCAAGTATAAACACTAATAGCAGTTTCATATAAATTGACAAATTCTATAAGAGACAATTATAACGAAATACAAGACAAAGATATAGGATGACTTGAAAACTATTCGGAAGCCGAGTTACAACCCTTAAATCAAACAAGGACCGGAGTTGTAACCCTTCCCCGAACAGAACTTAGCCTGCAATCAAGGTATAGCATAAGAGCATGTAGAATATGTGAGTAATGAATATCATAGCATGGTGAGAAAAGTACTGAATGTAGAACTGAGCAGGATATATGATGAGATAAAATAAATATAAAATGTGTCTTGAATTATTAGAGCATTATGTGATCGGCTTTGGGAAAGTTACAGGACAGGCTATCCACTTGGTCCGACAATCACATGAAAATCACTGGAAAGGGTCATGCCGGCCAACCTGGATAACGAGCACATGAAATAAGATCTCGCTACACCCTACGTGAGGTGAGAGTGGCGCAAGCACAAGAATATAGTGACAGGGTGGCTTTGATCACATAGCCCCTAATAATTCTCCATCTCTGGATAGTATAATGGATCCGGATATGACACATCATGACACGGGATTCCATAAGAGGGTAGCAAGTCCCCTTAGGAATCGGTGTCTATATAAGTACATGAAACAAAACAGAAAATATACCAATATACCAAGAAAATCTAGGAACAACATCTCATGTCATGATCCAACATATACTAGTCCGTGAACTATCGTGTCTGGAAATTAAGTAAGACACTACACTGAATCGGATGTAGCAGATATCAAGACAATAAAAACTATCAGTGAATGTACTCGCCTGCGGCCCTGAGCTGTCAGTGAGGATAGATGCTCAAAGTGATGTCACAGACCTAAAGATGAGATATTATTAGTTAATTAGGGTTTAACAGTATATGACATGAATTCTAATATATGCTATACAAATCTAGGTCAAACTCAGTCAAACTAAGTCACACCAAGTCAACTAAGTCAAAATAAATCAAACTAGATCAAACTAGGTCATGCTAAGTCAATCTAAGTAAATCTAAGTCATACTAGGTCTAACAAAGTCAAACTAGGTCAAACCAAGTCAATCTAGATCATACTAGGTCAAGGGTTGACCTACAGTTGACTTTTGGTCAACTGGTCATCTCTGGTCAACTTCTAATCCAATCTAGGTCAAACTGGCTAATGGTTAAATCACAGTTGACATTTGGTAACTGGTCAACTCTGGTCAACTCCTAGTCCAATCTAGGTCCAATGTTGACTTGCAGTTGACTTTGAGTCAAAACAGTCAACCTTAGTCAAACAGGATAAAATCTAAGTCAAGTATCCTATTCCTAACCTTTACCTACCAAGATAACTCACTTCTAACCATTACCTACCAAGATAACCCACTTCTAACCATTACCTACCAAAATAACCGACTTCTAACCATTACCTACCCAGATAACCTACTTCTAACCATTACCTACCAAGATAACCGACTTCTAACCATTATCTACCAAGATAACCCACTTCTAACCATTACCTACCAAGATAATCCAAGTCTAACCATTACCTACCAAGATAACCCAATACCTTAGTATAGGTAAACCCCTTCTACCTTGTAGGTAAGTCCCCTTTACCTCGTAGGTAAATACATTACCTTAAGGTAATAGGCAAATACCCAAAATATCCTAAGATACCACTTGGTATCTCAAGATATTACTCTATATCCTAACTTATATCTCTAATACAAGATACTAACCAACTCTAACATATAACTTCTAACCATCTATTCTAACTTAGAAACCTAACACAACTAACTTCCACTAACTAATATCTAACCATAATATATATATATTTTTTTTTTCTAACCATAATATATATATATATATATATATATATATATATATATATATATATATATATATATATATATATAAAACTCTAACCAACTAACATATGTCATCTCTAACTAACAATAACATAGACTAACACAACTAACTATCTAACTTATACAAGATATCACTATCTAACTTCTAAGATACCTCTAACCTCTACATAGATTCTAACATAACCACTAACCTAGTAACATATCCATACATACAACATCTAAATCTTTCTCCACTCCAACACTAACACACACAAACACATATACCAAATCTACCCCCTCTCTTCTAACACACCCACACACATCTATATACAAACACACTACCACTCAACCAAAACACAAATCATTCAACAAACCACACTAGCCTCAAGTCAAATAGGATGACATGATACTTCCAACTCTCTCACCTTCATAACACACACACACTACACTACCATCTATACAATATCAAATACACACTAGCACATATCCTCTATCAATCTTACTTCTCTCTACTAACCACACACATCCTTATCTCTTTCAAACACACACACTATACTAACATATATTATCTAACAATAATATATATATATATGTACTATATCATACATATTCTTGACAACCTATGATACGTACATTCACATGATATCCATACTAGGCTCATAGGTTACACAAAATGCCTATATCGCATAGTCACTCTTCTACTTAAAATCAATACTGTACCAATTGGGCCTTTACTAAATTCTAGGATTAAGTTATGTTGTAGCCCTTCGTATTAGCTTTCCGAAACTTCAAACGGATCGCATTTTTGTGTCCGGAAGCTCCCGAAATCGCAAAAACACGAAAACGCGTTCGTCTTTCGTACAACTGACACTCAAACAATTCTACAGAAAGTTATAGAACGAATTTGGGTTAGTAAAATATATATTTGGAAATCTAACTTCGATACGCTTCTTTTAAAAAAAATGGGAGATTAATCGGAGTCTTGAGCTAGGAGTTATGGCATTTCTAAGTTGCTCTGGCTACTAAAAACGTGGATAAAAATTATGACAAATTTGGGTTATTTTGGACAAAAGAAACACATGTAGGCCAAGATACTTGGATACCAACATAGCTATCTAAATAAAACTTATTCTAACCATCCTAACTAAGATCAATCCACTCTCTAACCATCCTAAAACTGAAATTAAACCACAACATAGCCTATTTGCATAAGCACAAACACATGGGGTGTCCTATATTGCAAACTCCACAAGTAGGACACCAAACCTATTCAAACTTCCTAAAGAGGACTCCAAAGAGTCTCAAATTACAATCTAATGGTTGTGCATGCATGGGGTGATCCTATGGATTCAAATCTAACTAAAATGCAAAGAAAATTGAAATAGAGAGATGGTTATACCTATTGGAAGTAGGATCCCAATGATACACTCAAAGGACACGGTTCCGACACGAAAGCTCCTTCGAAATGGACACCCTTCCTTGTTCCTTGCTCCCAATCCTTGCTAGCACCTCCTCCTTGGTTGAATGAGAAGAAATGATGGAAGATTGGAAGAAGAATGGAGGAATTTGGAGATCAAAATCAAGAGAAAAGCTCTCAAGTTTGGGGAAGAACAAATTTGGGGAAAAAGAGACAAGTGTGAAATGAAAGAGAGGGACACCTCTCCCCCTATAGGTGGCTGGCCATACATGCCCTAATGGGCCTATGTGAAATGTCCAAGATGCCCCTACAAGTCTCCTTTGGGTCAACTTAAGACATGACAAGGTTTGTGGTCAAAAAGGCCAAGTTTAAGTCTCTAATTTAACCATTCTAAGCAAGTAGAATTAGTCTAAACTTACTATCTTAATTAGTGGGGTTTGTGGGCCATGACTAACTAATCTTGGGGTCCCGTTAAGAGTCTAAGCTACTCGGGTCACTAACACAAGTCGGAACGAAACGAAACTCAAACCCGACTAAACAAATCCCGTAAAATTAATATTAAAATATAAAAATTTCCAAAATATGAAAAATGACCAAAATCACAATACATCAATTTAAATATTATTAAAATAATCTAAAATTCACCAATTAATTAAAATCCTAAATAATTCAAAAGTCACAAAATAACCAAAATACCCTTAGCCTAAAAAGTGGTAATTAGCTAAACTAATCACATGGATTAGGCCTCCATGGTCATGGTTAGTCTATAGGCTAAGCAGCTCTAAGATTACACTAGCCAAAGAACAAAATCACAAAATATTAATTTAATGATATTAAAATAATTAAAAGTTATCAATAAATCAATAACATGATTTAAATCTATTATTAAATAGTCAATTTTATAAAAGTTTAAAATTACCCTCATTTTAGAAAAGTGGTGGTTACAGATTCTTCCCGAAATTTTATGCGATTCTTCTTTGGTCTGCCGGCTTTACGTCGTATCGCTGGTACTCCAATTTTTTCTCTTACCAAGGGCGCTTGAATCTGGTAGGGTACTGAAATTGGTTCCATTTTTGCTTCATATATATTTCGTAAGTTCGCAGTTGAAAATAGTGAATGATAAAATCTTTCAATATTAAAATTACAATATCTACACACAAAACATACATGTATATATGAAATATTAGTATGATACTATCTACCACATGTACAAGAACTATCGTCTAACATGGAATATAAGTATGATAATATCTCTAAATGATTTCTCTACTTGGAATATAAGTATGATAATAAGTATAATATCTCTAAATAATTTCTCTACTTGGAATATAAGTATGATACTATCTACCACATGTACAAGAACTATCGTCTAACATGGAATATAAGTATGATACTATCTACCACATGTACAAGAACTATCGTCTAACATGGAATATAAGTATGATACTATCTACCACATGTATACATGGAATATAAGTATGATACTATCTACTTGTTGCACGATCCATTACTTCATATGTATAACCATCAAATGCTATTATCTCTAAATGATTTATCTCTTTGATAATATGATCCATAGTTTTCAATATTCTCGGACAAAAACCTGTTTCTATCTTTTCAGAAGCGTTTCTATTCTTGTCATGAAGTGTTATAATCTTGGCTCTAATACTATCGAGAAGTATTGTTATTGGTTTACCGCGTAACTTCTTAATCCAATTGTTAAAACATTCAGCGATATTAGAAGTGTCAATATCTAATCCGGGACAAGGAGCATACGCTGTAATCCAATGTTCAAAACGATGATTTTCATCTTTCACACCAATAATCCAATCATACAATGTCATGTTCTCGGCTTTAATTATATCGAACAAATGTTATGCATCTGTCGGATTATATGATCTAGCAAGCGAGTCTAATAAGTTTTGAAAAGTTTTTTCTTTCGCAACTTGTTTCATGTTCTGTTTGAAATATTGAATACAAAAAAAATGGGATGATTCTGGAAAAATAACACGCGTCGCATTTATTAAACCTTTTTGCTTATCAGAAATGAAAGAAATTCTATTCCATTCAATAGAAGAACTTTCAAAAGAAATTCTTAACGTGTTTAAAAACTAAGACCAAGAATCACTGTTTTCACCTTCAGCAACAGCATATGTAATTGGATATAACTGGTAGTTTGGATCATGTGCACAAGCAATAAATAAAATATCTTGATATTTAGATGAAAGAAACGTAGCATCAGTACTAATAACCGGTAAACAACCTCTTAAAAATTGTCAATGCACGCCTTAAAACAAATATATATTCTTTGGAAGCTATTGTTTTCTGCTGTTTTTAGAAAAGAACTACTACCAGGATCTGTCTCCATAATTCTAAATTCGTACTCCTCAAGACTACCATAAGCCTCAACATAACTTCCATTTATTTCGGCTAAGGACATCTCTCGGGATCTCCATGCTTTGGAATAAGTAATATGTACACGATGTTCTCTATATATATCTTTAACTATCTGTGATGCGCCATACGACTGATTATCTCTAATTATATCAATTATCCTGCTCTTAACCCATGCAGCGCTAGCTAGTCGATGACGTCCGATTGTAAGCATACTAAAACAAGAATGATGACTTTCTAATGTACTTATTTTTACTATGTTTCTATTTCTAATGGATCTGGCATATACTCTCCAATTACAGTTCAGTTGATCACAAGTATATATAATTTCACGAAAATTGTTCATAGTACTAGCTGAACAACTAAAATTATGTCCAATTGTAACACTACTTACAAAACTTCTAAATTCAGAACGAGAAGAAAATTCTTGACCGATAACTAATTCACATGTGGAAGCATTATCTACATTATCATCTAAGTCATATTCCATATTTTCAACTAAATCATCACTATTTCCGTCATCGTCGTCATCATTATCATCGTCGGATTCATCTGATGATTGATTTTGTTGAAAAGATGGAACAATTTGTTGGGAAGAACTACCACCCGCAAAATATTGATTATTTCTGTTTTCAAAAGTTGTGGCTATTGGAATAACAAAAATATTTACATAGCGTGATTGTGAATTAATTTCAAAAATATAATTGCATGCTTCATCACTATCTATTAGAAAACATCTACAATTAGAAACAGACTTCAAAATAAATTCGTAATGAATAGAACAACGTTGAATAATAAGATTACGTAAATTTTCAAAAGTAATACTTTCATAAGTTAAAAATATTTGAGTTTCTCCTCCTTCGTAATCTAACCCATTTAGGTTACCTCCGTGCGAACATATTATTCTTACGCTACGATCCATAATCGAAGGAGGCAACTGCTAGAGATTGATCAGAAGCTTCTGTTGGAGAACTTGATGAATGGAGAACTTGATCATTGTGTGCTGGTGAGTAATAGGAAGAAGAGTGAATAATAAGGAGTAAATTGTGAGGATTGAGTGCTCTCATGTGCTTTTATAGGTGAATTTGAAAACTATCCGTTTGAATAGAGCCGTTAGAACAAAGAAGTAGCCGTTGTAGAAAAAGAAGGAAAGAAAAAAATAGCAGCTAGCCGGTAGCCCCCCCTCCCCCCCCCCCCCCACACACACACACATGGAGCCGCCAATTAAAATGGAGGCCCAACCCCCAGGCCGCCAAGTGAGTTGGAGGCCCCAAGAGGGACCGCCAACTCACTTGGAGTGTTGTCCCTTACTTTGAAATTTCCCCAAAGTCTTCCCTTTAGACGCAAATAAGGGAAACTTCGTCCCTTTGGACGAAAATTTCTGTAAAACAATATATATATATATATATATATATATATATATATGTGTATATATATATATATATATATATAAAGAACCGCCAAACAGGGGCCAAAATGTCGTCCCGTTGACCACTTTAGACACAAATTTGGCTATATATATTGAAAGAAGGTAATTATCGCGAACGCTCCCAAGGGAATCGATCTTCTGACCACTCGGGCCGCAAGCATCTCTCTTAACCACTAGGCTAGAGGTCATGTAACGCCCCAGAACCAGAATACTGGAGAGCGGAGGCGTACATAGCCAGCTACGTATATTGAAGTGCAACCCACCTCGCTATACGGTCACGGCTGTCTAGATACATGAGGGTTTAACTACAAGCCAATAGTCTCCTATGGTCGTGAACAAGCCTATTGTCTCAATCTCAAGCAAGCAATAATAGTTACAAGATGTCAGAGCACCAAATATATAATAGTAAGGCGTCCCATACATTACATATTGGATGATCATGAAGCTAGTCGTACAAAATGTCAAGACTAGCAAGAGTTCAGTCATACATGATCAACCCTAAGATCTGTCAATCATGTTACAGCCCGTTGGCAGACAGTAAGTAAAGGTGCAATACGAGCTAACACGTGCTCACCGGCTAAACGTCTCAAAAGAATAATTTTTACAATAAAGTGGGAGGACAAAAAGAAACCCACTCGTTGCGAGGGTTACGCCTGGTGGTCACCATCTGGCTGGAAGACAGGTGGATCCTCTGGTGCTGCTCCGATATCTGGCCACACAAAACCAGCTGGGTCAGACCCCAGAAAGAGCAAGTACCACAAAGGAGGCTTCACTTAGGAACTAAAACCAGCAAATCACAATAGAATATAAAGAACTGATAATAATAGAGATAACAACAGTAAACTGAGTACGAGAAAACTATTCAAGTAGCCAGGTCACAACCCTTAAACCAAACAAGGATCGGGGTTGCAGCCCTTCACCTGAATAGAAACCCGTCTCAAATACTATTGGTACAGTGAAGACAATAAATGAAGAGAGGACACAGAACAGCTCCGGGAGCCAGGTTACAACCCTTAAACCAAACAAGAACCGGGGTTGTAACTCTTCGCCTGAACAGAACTGGACCCCTGATCTTTATTGCTAAGGCCAGTATAAATAATCATGGTATTAAGGTAAGGTATAACATGCCGAACATGGCATGGGATTGCAATAAGACAATAAACGAAGAGAGGACACAGAACTGCTCCGGGAGCCAGGTTACAATCCTTAAACCAAACAAGGACCGCGGTTGTAACCCTTCGTCTGAACAGAACTGACCCCCGATCGTTATTGTTAAGGCAAGCATCAATAATTATGTCATGTCACAATCTTGCACAGGATCAGGATAAGACTAAGCTGGAATAAACTCCATCCAATCAATCACGGCCAATCAAGAGTACGGCTTGATACTTTTAACTAACTAGGGTTATCACAGGCCTAGTTACTATCAAGATGCAATGAGATTATCCCAACAGCCACAAGCCCTGCAGACCATCCGGTTATCCAGGTCGAATGTCCGTTTATGAAGAATGCAACACGTGACTGCGTGCTGGAAATGTGCCATACTCGTCGGTAGGCTACAAGTCCACTTAATGCGCCCAGATAACGAGATTTCCTGTAGCTGGGAATCTCTTCATGTCTACTTAATTATTCTAGTTTATCAGCCTTAGTCAATTACTGTAGGTATCCCTGACCGTGGTACTCAGGGATCCCTATCCTAGACATGATGCAAGACAGTACTGATTTATTTGTACAAACGCAATCGCCCATGGTGTCCAGGTCATTCATACTTGTCATGTCAGGCTAGCTGTCATAACAACATGTCATGATATATCATGTCAGTTTGTTTATCGAGAGTGTGCCACGGTGGGCCACTATCGTGTTCAGCAAATATGCTAAAATTTACATGACATAAACATAATGTGACATTTCAGTTTAATAATACTAATATTAATAATAATAAATAATAATAAAGATGACAAGACTTGAGGAGGGAGCCATGAGGCAGAAAGCATGCGCGCTTATGCGGCTGGGAATCAAGAGAAATTCAAGCGGCTACGGAAGTTCATACAGCCGCGGAAATTCATGCGGCTACGGAAGTTCATGCGGCCACGGAAATTCATGCGGCTACGGAAATTCATGCGGCAACGGAACTTCATGCGGCCACGGAAGTTCATGCGGCTACGAAAATTCATGCGGCTACGAAAGTTCATAAGGCCACGGAACTTCATGCGGCCACAGAAATTCATGCGGCTACGAAACTTCATGCGGCCACGGAAGTTCATGCGGCTACGAAAATTCATGCGGCTACGGAAGTTCATGCGGCTACGAAACTTTATGCGGCCACGGAAGTCCATGCGGCTACGGAGATTCATGCGGCTACGGAAGTTCATGCGGCTACAAAATTTCATGCGGCCACGGAAGTTCATGCGGCTGCGGAACTTCATGCGGCCACGGAAGTTCATGCGGCTACGGAACTTTATGCGGCCACGGAACTTCATGCGGCTGCGGAACTTCATGCGGCCACGGATCTTCATGCGGCTACGGAACTTCATGCGGCCACGAAAATTCATGCGGCTACGGAACTTCATGCGGCCACAGAAATTCATGCGGCTACGGAACTTCATGCGGCTACGGAACTTCATGCGGCCACGGAAGTTCTTGCGGCTGCGAAAGTTCATGTGGCTACGGAACTTCATGCGGCCACGAAAATTCATGCGGCTACGAAACTTCATGCGGCCACAGAAATTCATGCGGCTACGGAACTTCATGCGGCCACGAAAATTCATGCGGCTACAGAACTTCATGCGGCCACGAAAAATCATGCGGCTACGGAACTGTTCTTCTTCTCCATTATTCCGAGAAGAAGAACCATGCAAGCCATGGCTTCCAAGCTTCATAAAACCTTCATCTAGAGTCCAAATCCGAACTTCCATAAGTCAAAATGGGGCAAAATAAAATTCTCTACAACATGGAACCATCAAAACTTGGAAATAACAATGTTAAGTAGATCAAAACCCAAGAATTCCAAAAATACTATAAACTTAGATCTACACAAATTGAGCCATGAAAATTAGAAATGCTAAGTACTAAAGTGTGTTAGAATCTCGAGAGGAAGAGAATGGAACAATAAAAATGAAGTTTCTCCCTGAAGCTAGCTACACTTGCCTAAGCTCTCTCTCTCTCTCTCCTGGTGGTTGAAGAAGTAATGGTGGAGAAGAAGTAGTAAATGAAGAGAGAGAATGAGGGAGTGGGTTAATAAAGGATGATGGTGGTGGTAGGTAAGGGTTCTCCCTTTGGTTCATGATGAACCAAGGCAACCCAAGCCTAGCCGAACCAACCCAAAATAGACCAAGCCATGTAATGCCAAGATAAGCCAAGCAAGAAATCATGCAATACAAGATAAAATACGTACACGTATTTCAAAATACATAATACGAACTATAGGCATTACAACTCTACCCACCTTAAAAGAATTCCGTCCTCGGAATTTAATTAAGAGGCTAGAGAGACAAGAACAAGCTATACTATTCACATGCAAGCTATACTAATCAAGCAATCAAGTAATTATTCATGCAAGCAAGGAATCGAAGGCATGAGACATAAGAAAGATATTATACCTCACGAGTCAAACAGGTCGGGATATCGCGATCGGATATCATCCTCACGCTCCCACATTGACTCACCCAAAGAGTGATGACCCCAAGCAACTCGGACTAACTTGATAGTCTTGTTCTTGAGTGTCTTCTCTCTTCGGTCCAATATAGACACGGGCCTCTCCTCATACGAAAGATTGGTACCAACAACCAATTTTGAATGATCCAGGATGTGGCTCGGGTTCGGGATATACCGTCGTAGTTGGGATACATGGAACACATTATGCACCTCACGTAGCGACGGCGAAAGAGCGAGACGATAGGATACATCTCCTACTCGCTCCAGAATATCGAACGGTCCTATATACCTAGGACTAAGCTTTCTTCGTACGCCGAAATGAATGATGCCACGGTTAGGCAAAATCCTTAGGAATACATGGTCACCGATCGAGAATTCAAGGGGTCGCCGATGAGAATCGGCACAATGATGCTGCCGATCTTGGGTAACTCGAAGATGATCTATGACTCTCCTGACCACTTCAACGGCCTGAGCAATCATTTTCGGACCGAGCATCTGTCTTTCTCCGATATCGTCTTAAGCTAGCGGGGATCGGCACTTCCTACCATACAGTGCCTCGAACGGTGCCGTCTGGATGCTGGCCTGTAAACTGTTGTTGTACGAGAACTCTACCAGGTGCAGGTGATCTTTCCACGAACCACCGAAGTCGAGCGTACAAGATCTCAACATATCTTCGAGAGTCTGGATCGTGCGTTCTGACTGGCCATCTATCTGTGGGTGATATGCTGAGCTGAACTGGAGGCGAGTCTCCAAACTCTCTTGCAGGCTACGCCAAAAGTGCAACGTAAATCTGGAATCTCTGTCCGAGGTGATACTGACTGGTACACCGTGCAATCTGATAATCTGTCGGAGATACATCTCTGCTAGCTGAGCCGTCGACTGACCAACTCTGAACAGGAGAAAGTGAGCCACCTTCGTGAGCCTGTCTATGACAACCCAAATAGCGTCTCTGCCAGCCGAAGATTTAGGCAATCCAGTCACAAAATCTATGGTTATATGCTCCCACTTCCATTCTGGAATTGGCAAGGGCTGAAGTAGTCCAGCTGGCCTCTGATGTTTAGCCTTAACTTGTTGGCAAACCAAACATCGAGAGACAAACCGGGCTATCTCCCTCTTCATGCCATTCCACCAAAAGTGCTGACGAATATCTCGGTACATCTTCGTACCGCCGGGATGAATGGAATACTGCGAACTGTGAGCCTCTGCCATGATCTCATGTCTGATATCTCCAATGGGTACACAAAGACGCTTCCAATGTCGAAGTGTACCGTCTTCATGGATACATAACTCTGGTCTTCGTCCTGTCTCACACTCTGCTCTGAGTCGCTGAAGCTTGGAATCTGCTGACTGCGCCATCCGGATCTACTCGACTATAGTGGACTGAACTTGCATGCTGGCCATCAATGCCATACTGGAAGGGAGGACAACTTCTATACCCATCTTCTGAAGATCGACTAACAGCTCTGGTTATGCTGTTAGGAAATAAACTCTGGCTCTCCTGCTCAATGCATCTGCAACAACGTTGGTCTTCCCAGGATGATACTGCAGGTTGACATTATAATCCACAAGTAGCTCCAGCCACCTCCTCTGACGCATGTTAAGATCCTTCTGGGTGAAAACATACTTCAGGCTCTTGTGGTCGGTGAAAATCTCCACCCTATCTTCATATAGGTAGTGCCTCCACAACTTAAGTACAAACACTACTGCTGCCAGCTCCAAGTCATGGGTTGGGTAATTCCTCTTATGATCACGAAGTTGTCATGACGCATAAGCTATTACCTTTCCATGCTGCATCAGAACACATCCTAAACTGCCTGAAGCATCACAATACACTGAGAATTCCCCGGTTCCATCTGGAAGCGTGAGAATAGGAGCCGTCATCAAGCCTCGCTTCAACTTCTCAAAAGAATCCTGACATTCTACTGTCCAAGCAAACTGTTATTCCTTGCGGGTCAACTGGGTCAATGTCGCTGAAATTCGAGCAAAGTCTGAAACAAATCGCCGGTAGTAGCCGGCCAAGCCAAAAAAACTACGAATTTCTGCCACTGTGCTAGGTACCGACCACGTTTCAATGGCCACGATCTTCTGGGGATCCACTTCTACTCCTCCTCTGGTGATGATATGGCCCAAGTACAAAATACGATCGAGCCAGAACTCGCATTTACTAAACTTGGCATACAACTGGTGCTCTCTGAGAATCTGGAGGACAACTCGGAGATGTTGCTCATGCTTCGCTTCACTCTTGCTGTAGACCAGGATGTCGTCTAGGAACATAATTACGAACTGATCCAAATAAGGCTTGAAGATGCGATTTATGAGGTCCATGAATACAGCCGGCGCATTGGTTGTTCCAAATGGCATCACAAGGAACTCCCAATGCCCATACCTAGATCTGAAAGCAGTCTTCGGGATGTACTGCTCTCTGACTCTGATCTGATGGTATCCTGACCGTAAGTTGATCTTCGAGAATACTGTTGCCCCCTTGAGTTGATCAAACAAGTCATCTATCCTCGGGAGAGGATATCTGTTCTTGATTGTCACTGAGTTCAAGGTACGATGATCTACACATAATCTGGACGTACCATCCTTCTTTTTCACAAGAAGCATCGGGGCTCCCCAAGGCGATCCACTAGCACGAATGAATCCCTTGGTTCTGAGTTCTTCAATCATCTTGTATAATATCTCTAGCTCTGACGGTGCCATCCTGTAGACTCTCTCTGACACTGGGGCTGTCCCGGGAATCAAGTCGATGGTAAACTCGATCTCTCGCTCTGGCGGCATCCCTGGAAGCTCTTCTAGAAAAACATATGGAAACTCTTCAACTATCCGGGGTAACTGCATCGCTGCTACTGCCATCCGTAACACTGGAGGAGAAGGTTCAACTTCGCCTCGGGAGAAGGAAAACTCTGGCTCGTCTGGAATGCTAAAAATAACCCTGCCAATGTGGCAGTCTATCCTAGCATACTGGTCCCTCAACTAATCCATCCCTAAGACCACATCATAATCGGCCATCGGAAACTCTATCAATCTAACGGAGAACTCTCTACCGCTAACTACGATCCGACACGAGAAAAATACCCTATTTACTCCCACAAGTCCATTACCAATAAGTATATTGAGCCTTACTGATAATGACTCGGGCTCTAATTCTATCCGTGTCGCAAATCGTGCAGACATAAATGAATGCGAGGCACCAGAATCAAATAATACTGAAGCTGGAAAGGTGTTAACGAGAATAGTACCTGCCACTACCTCACCTGGTGTTATTCCTTCTTCTCCCATGGTCAAAGCCAGCACTTGACCATGTCCTCTGGGTGCAGGTCCCCTCTGCTGAAAATTCCTCTGCCTGCTCTGGATCAGGGCTTGGGCTTGGGCATACTGTTGCGGTCTCTGCTGCTGGAATGCCTGGACCTGCGTCGGTAATGGCCTCGGGAACGGGTACTGCTGCTGCTGGACTGGTGGTGGTCCTCTAACTGAAGTACTAAAGAAGGCCGATGAACTTCCCATGTTCGGACAATTCCCAACCCTGTGGTCCAGGGTACCACAAACCAAGCATAAACCCTGTGCTCTGCGATACTCTGATACCACATGCCCTGGCTTCCCGCAGTATAAACATCCCACTGCGAAAGACTGCTTCTGCTTCTGCTGCTGAGGGTGCATCGGGGTAGAATGCTGAACCGACGTCACTGAGGCCGCCCGCCTCGGAGCTCCAATAGTCAAAGCCCTGGCTGTCGGGGCTGGTGCTGATGACTGATTCATCTGGCTATGGGATCGTTTCTGACCTCCGGTCCTATCCACGATCCTTTGGAAGGTATATTCATGCCTCCGGGTTGTCCTCAGTACTGCATCAAAGGTCTGATGCTCAAACTGCTCCACCGCCAATAAAATCTCTAGGTAGAGCCCCTGCTGGAACCGCTAGGCTCTATCGAACTCGGTCACCACCAAGGTGGGAGCAAACCGACTAAGCCTGGAGAACTCGGCCGTATATACATCGACCGTCCTGCCCATCTGCTTCAGATTGGTGAACCTCGTCTGTAGATCATACCGAGCTACAGCATCAAAATACTTGGTCTGGAATCTCTCCCTGAATACTACCCAGGCAATAGGGGCCACTAATCCAACGGCCTACACCACCCACCAGCTGAGGGCAAGATCCAATCGCCTATGCGCACCACGGCCACCTTCTCGTTCTCTGGAGTCATGGCTGCTTCTAGAATCACCTCTGTGTTCTGAAGCCATGCATCTGCAGCGATCGCATCTTCACTGCCGTCGAAGAAGGGAGGATTCAAGCGCTTGAAGCTGTTGGCCGTACTATTACCCTGATGACCTCCTCTGGTCAAAACGTCTGCCACCGCCTAGTGTAAGACATCTCCTCGACGATCCTGGAAGGCTAATAGTGACCTGATGAGACCCACCAAAGTGCCATCATCAGGCTCTCCAGGCTGGACGGGCTGAACTGGTGGCTCCCCTCCAGTAGGTATGACTCTGGAGGCTACTCCTGAATGCTGGGCTTGATCTTCAGGTTGCTGTTGGTCCGCGGGAGGTGATCCGCCTTGCTGATCGGCAGGTCCAGGAACAATACCGCTGAATAAGACGATATAGGAAACCATAAGGAAGGACCAGGATAGATCAACGATACAAGCATGTGATCAGGTCAAGATTACAGGGATTCAGAAGATACGAGCAGAGATCAAGGACGAGTACTGATTGAGACATCTATTCGATAAACCCTCACATATCTTGATTTACAAGACCTGCATGGGCCACCACTTAAACCATGTAACGCCCCAGAACCAGAATACTGGAGAGCGGGGGCATACATAGCCAGCTACGTATATTGAAGTGCAACCCACCTCGCTATACGGTCATGGCTATTTAGATATATGAGGGTTTAACTACAAGCCAAACAAGGACCGGGATTGCAGCCCTTCACCTGAATAGAAATCCGTCTCAAATACTATTGGTACAGTGAAGACAATAAACGAAGAGAGGATACAGAACTGCTCTGGGAGCCAGGTTACAACCCTTAAACCAAACAAGGATCGAGGTTGTGACCTTTCGCCTGAACAGAACTGGACCCCTGATCTTTATTGCTAAGGCCAGTATAAATAATCATGGTATTAAGGTAAGGTATAACATAACGAACATGGCATGGGGTTGCAATAAGACAATAAACGAAGAGAGGACACAAAACTGCTCTGAGAGCCAGGTTACAACCCTTAAACCAAACAAGGACCGGGGTTGTAACCCTTCGCCTGAATAGAACTGGACCCCCGATCGTTATTGTTAAGGCAAGCATCAATAATCATGTCATGTGTCACTACCACATTCTAGTTTAAGGGTATTTTTGTTATTTTTGAATAAATTGAATTTAATATATTTTACTAGGAATTTAAAATGATTTATTTGAATGGTGTGATTTAAATACTAGTTTATTTATTGCCATGTGGTTTTGGTTAGCCTAAACTAGATTGGACCTAACCTAGATTAGCCATAGCTAGCCTAGTTAGCCACATTAAGAATTAGTTAGTATGGGATAGTAGGTTGAGTCATGTTTAGCTAAGTAGAGTGGTTGCAACTTAACTAGGAAAGAGTCCTAAATTTTAGGCCACTCATTAGCCTTGATTTATTGCTAGCCCTTAGATGCAACCTAAAAACCCTAACCCTAGCTAAAGTGGCCAGCCAAGACCCCCCCTTGCCTATATAATATCCGTTTAGAAAGTTGTGCCTCTTTTCAATAGTTCATCATTTTTCCTAAGAACAAGGTGAGCCTACACTTCTTTTCTCCATAGATTAACCAATAGAGCTCTATTTTCATTATAATTTCTTCCATAATATTCTAATCACTATTCTCCAACTATTTGTGGAGTCAAATCACAGGATTGAATCAATTTGGAGAAGTTGGGTAGCTTTGGAGATCCCCTTTGAAGAAGCTTTTGTGTTAAAAAACACACATAGGTAAAATCCTATTCTCCCATTAAAATTAGGATTTCTTTGCATAAACACCTAGCCCTAGGTGTCCTTGTGCTGTAGGAATAGGGTTTGCTCAGTTTCGTGTCCTGTACGTGTCCGTATCGGACACGTATCAGCAACCAGCGTAGGTGTTCGACGAAATGCCACAAAGGGCATTTCGATCGAGATTTTGATTTATATTTGAATAGAAAAATAGGTCTTCGTGTTGCTTATGGGTTTCCACTTGACTGAGTCGAGTTTGCTGTGTTTTTCGTGTCCAAATTGGACACACACCGCGCGCGCGCTGACCCGCTCACTGTCCTGCTACCTCGTGTCCAGTTCTCACTGGACACGACACGAGACATGACCATTTTTGGTCAGAACCTAAGGGCAACGTCTGACGTGCCACCCACAAATTTTTAGAGGGTTTCGTGTCGTATCGGACACGCAATCGCGTGAGCACGCGATTTGCACTGCACTGTACGAGCGTACAAGTGCTGTCCGATACGAGCTTCGTGTCCTTCATGGACACGTCGTGATGGTGTACAGGGACACGACGGTGTAGCTGTCATGCCCCAGAACCAGAATACTGGAGAGCGGGGGTAGACATAGACAGCTACGTATATGAAATGGATTCCATCTCACTATACGGTCACGGCTGTCTAGATACATGAGGGTTTAACTACAAGCCAGCAGTCTCCTAAGATCATGAACAAGCCTATTGTCTCAATCACAAGCAAGCAATAGTAATTACAAGATGGCAGAGCACCAAATATATAATAGCAAGGCGTCCCATACATTACATATTGGATGATCATAAAGCTAGTCGTACAAAATGCCAGGACTAGCAAGAGTTCAGTCATACATGATCAACCCTAGGATCTGTCAATCATGTTACAGCCCGTAGGCAGACAGTAAATAAAGATGCAATCGAGCTAACACGTGCTCACCGGCTAAATGCCTCAAAAGAATAATTTTTACAAATAAGTGGGAGGACAAAAAGAAACCCACTCGTTGCCAGGGTTCCGTCTAGTGGTCACCATCTGGCTGGAAGATCGGTGGATCCTCTGGAGCTGCTCCGATATCTGGCCACACAAAACCAGCTGGGTCAGACCCCAGAAAGAGCAAGTGCCACAAAAGAGGTTTCACTTAGAAACTAAAACCAGCATATAGTAAGGAACATTAAAGTTAAATTATCAGAAATAACAACAATAATTGAGTACGAGGAAACCTTTCAAGTAGCCAGACTACAACCCTTAAACCAAACAAGGACCGGGGTTGCAATCCTTCACCTGAATGGAAATCCGTCTCAAATACTATGGATAAGGTAATAAGACAATAAACGAAGAGAAGACACAGAACTGCTCCGGGAGCCAGGCTACAACCCTTAAACCAAACAAGGACCGGGGTTGTAACCCTTCGCCTGAACAGAACTGGACTCCTGATCTTTATTGTTAAGGCCATTATAGATAATCATGTTGCTGAAGTAAGATAGAACATGACAAGCATGGCACGGGGTACAAATAAGACAATAACCGAAGGGAAGACACGGAACTGCTCCGGGAGCCAGGTTACAATCCTTAAACCAAACAAGGACCGAGGTTGTAACCCTTCGCCTGAACAGAACTGGTCCCCCGATCGTTATTGTTAAGCAAGCATCAATAATCGTGTCTTGTCACGATCTTGCACAGGATCAGGATAAGACTAAGCTAGAATAACTTCATCCAAGCAATCACGGCCAATCAAGAGTACGGCTTGATACTTTAACTAGCTAGGGTTATCACAGGCCTAGTTACTAGCAGATGCAATGAGATTATTTCAACAGCCACAAGCCCTGCAGATCATCCAAGTTATCCAGGTCGAATGTCCATTTATGAAGGATGCACCACATAACTGTGTGCTGGAAGTGTGTCCTACTCGTCGGTAGGCTACAAGTCCACTTAATGCGTCCAGATAATGGGATTGCCTGTAGCTGGGAATCTCTTCATGTCTACTGAATTATTCTAGTTTATTACTCTTAGTTAATTACAGTAGGTATCCCTGACCGTGGTACTCAGGGATCCCATCCTAGACATGATGCAAGACAATACTGGTTTATTGTGCAAACGCAATCATCCACGGTGTCCAGGTTAGTCATTCTTGTCAGGTCATGTCACGTTAGCCGTCGCAACAGCAATTCGAGATAATCATGTCAGGTATTCTTGTCCTGCCAAGCCGTGTTCAATTATTATTAACAAACCTATTAAATAAATTCATGATTATCAATTCATGACAAAAGACGTAAGGATATAAAATGGGCGTAAAATATCTAATAAAATATTAATATACAGGGCTATAGAAGAGCCAAGCTTAAGGAAAATAAAACCAAAGTGACATGCTGACATAAGACCAAGTCAGCCAAGGCCATACGCTCAGTGCAAAAGTTATACGCTCAGGTCAGGCTACGCTCAAGTCAAGCTACGCTCAGGTAAGCCTACGCTCAGGTAAGCGTACGCTCAGGTAAGCCTACGCTCACAAAGGGCAGCGTATGAGGTCCATACGACCCCTTGTCACACAAGTGAGCGTATGCAAGACATACGCTCCAAAAAGGCAGCGTATGAACTTCATACGACTCCTTGTCACACAAGCGAGCGTATGCGAGTCATACGCCTCCAAAAGGCGGCGTATGGACTCCATACGACTCATGGCTATCCAAGTGAGCGTATGCAAGTCATACGCTCCAAAAAGACAGCATATGGACTCCATATGACTCCTTGTCAAGTAAGCGAGCGTATGCGAGTCATATGCTTCCAAAAGGCAGCGTATGGGGTCTACTGCGCTGCGCTAAAGAGCGCGCACAGCTCAGTGACGCAAGCTAAAAAGCTCGCGCACTGCTCACTGTCTTCTCCAAACAGCAGGAACTCCATGGTTGAACCCTAAGCTCCCAAAGTCCATAACTTGGTCAAAACAAGTCCAAATCCAACTTTCCAAAGGTCAAAATTGGGTAGAAGGAAATTCTCTACCACATGGAACCATCAAAACTTGAAAACAAGGGAATTTAATAGATCAAAATCATAAAAATCCGAAAATGACTAAATTCTAGATCTACAAAAATCCAAGCTTCAAAATAGAAAATGACAAGTTCTAATGTGGATTAGAAAGTTGCAAAGAAGAGGTTAGAACAATAAAAATGGTGGGTTTCTTCATGAAGCAAGATTGCACTTGCCTAGGCTAGGGTTTTTTTGGTTGGTGGTGGAGAGTAATGAAGAAGAAAGGAAATAATGAGGAGAGAGAATGGGAAGAGGTTAATAAATGGGGTTGGTTGTGGTAGGTAGGGGGTTCACCCTTGGTTCATGATGAACCAAGGCTAATCAAGCCTAGCCAAACCAACCCAAGCCAACCCAAACCAAGATGAACCATGGCCAATACGAGATAAAATACGTACACGTATTCTTAAATACGTAATACGAACAACAGGCATTACAACTCTATCCACCTTAAAAGAATTCCGTCCTCGGAATTTAATTAAGATGTTAGAGAGACTAGAACAAGCTATACTAATTACATGCAAACTATAACTAGGTAAGCAATCACTCATTCAAGCAAGGAATCGAAGACATGAGGCATAAGGAAGACATTATACCTCATGAGTCAAACAAGTCGGGATACCGCGATCGGATATCTTCCTCACGCTCCCACGTTGACTCCCCCAAAGAGTGATGACCCCAAGCAACTCGGACTAACTTGGTAGTCTTGTTCTTGAGGATCTTCTCTCTCCGGTCCAATATAGTCACGGGCCTCTCCTCATACGAAAGGTTGGTACCAACAACCAATTCCGAATGATCCAGGATGTGGCTCGGGTCCGGGATATACCATCGTAATTGGGATACATGGAACACGTCATGCACCTCGCTTAGCGACAGCGGAAGAGCGAGACGATAGGATACATCTCCTACTCGCTCTAGGATATCGAACGGCCCTATATACCTAGGACTAAGCTTTTTCCGTACGCCGAAACGAATGACGCCACGGTTGGGCGAAATTCTCAGGAATACATGATCGCCGACCGAAAACTCTAGAGGGCACCGATGAGAATTGGCCCAATGACGCTGGCGATCTTGGGCAACTCGAAGATGATCTCTGACCCTTCTGACCACTTCAATGGTCTGAGCAATCAATTCTGGACCAAGCATCTGTCTTTCTCCAACATCATCCCAGGCTAGCGGGGATCTGCACTTCCTGCCATACAGTGCCTCGAACGGTGCCATCTGGATACTGGCCTGAAAACTATTGTTGTACGAGAATTCTACCAGGTGCAAGTGATCTTCCCATGAACCACCGAAGTCAAGTGTGCAAGACCGTAATATATCTTCAAGAGTCTGGATCGTACGCTCCGACTGACCATCTGTCTGCGGGTGATATGCTGAACTGAACTGGAGATGAGTCCCCAAACTCTCTTGCAAGCTATGCCAAAAGTGCGATGTAAATCTGGAATCTCGGTCCGAGGTGATACTGACTGGCATACCGTACAATCTAACGACCTGCCTGAGGTACATCTCTGCTAACTGAGCCGTCGACTGACCAACTCTGAATGGAAGAAAGTGAGCCACTTTCGTGAGCCGGTCAACTATAACCCAGATAGCATCTCGACCAGCTGGGGATCTAGGCAATCCAGTCACGAAATCCATGGTCACATGCTCCCACTTCCACTCTGGAATCGGCAAGGACTGAAGCAGTCATGCCGGTCTCTGATGTTCAGCTTTAACTTGTTGGCAAACCAAACACCGAGAGACAAACCGAGCTATCTCTCGCTTTATGCCATTCCACCAGAAATGCTGCCGGATATCACGGTACATCTTCGTACTGCCCAGATGGATAGAATACTGCGAACTATGAGCTTCTGCCATGACCTCCTGCCAGATATCTCCGCTGGGTACACAAAGACGCTTACCATGTCGAAGTGTACCATCCTCATGAATGCATAACTCTGGTCTTCGTCCCGCCTCATACTCTGCTCTGAGTCGCTGAAGCTTGGAATCTGCCGACTGCGCCATCCGGATCCTCTCGACTATGGTGGACTGAACTTGCATACTGGCCATCAAGGCCACACTGGAAGGGAGAACAACTTCAATATCCATTTTCTGAAGATCTGCTAACAGCTCTGGTTGCGCTGTTAGAAAATAAGCTCCCGCTCTCCTGCTCAATGCATCCGCAACAACATTAGCCTTCCCAGGATGATACTGCAGGTTGACATCATAATCCACAAGTAGCTCCAGCCATCTTCTCTGACGCATGTTAAGATCTTTCTGGGTGAAAACATATTTCAGGCTCTTGTGGTCGGTAAAGATCTCCACCCTATCTCCATACAAATAGTGCCTCCACAACTTGAGTGCAAACACCACTGCTGCCAGCTCCAAGTCATGGGTTAGGTAATTCCTCTCATGATCACGAAGTTGTCGTGACGCATAAGCTATTACCTTCCCATGCTGCATCAAAACATATCCTAAACCTCTGCCTGAAGCATCACAGTACACTGAGAATCCTCCGGTCCTATCTGGAAGCGTGAGAATAGGAGCCGTCATTAAGCCTCGCTTCAACTTCTCAAAAGATTCCTGGAACTCTGCTGTCCAAGCAAACTGTACATCCTTGTGAGTCAACTGGGTCAGCGGCGCCGAGATCCGAGCGAAGTCCGAAACAAATTGCCGGTAGTAGCCGGCCAATCCAAGAAAACTACGAACCTCTGCAACTGTGCTGGGCACTGGCCATGACTCAATGGCCACGATCTTCTGGGGATCCACTTCTACTCCTCCTCTGGTGATGATATGATCCAAGTACGAAATGCGATCGAGCCAGAACTCGCACTTACTGAACTTGGCATATAACTGGTGCTCTCTGAGGATCTGAAGAACTATACGGTGATGCTGCTCATGCTCTGCCTCACTCTTGCTGTAGACCAGAATGTCATCCAAGAACACAATCACAAACTGATCCAAGTAAGGCATGAAGATGCGATTCATGAGGTCCATGAATACTGTCGGCGCATTGGTTGCTCCAAAGGGCATATCAAGGAATTCTCAATGCCCATATCTCGATCTAAAAGCTGTCTTCGGAATATTCTGCTCTCTGACTCTGATCTGATGATAGCCTGAGCGCAAATCAATCTTCGAGAATACTGATGCCCCCTTGAGTTGATCAAACAAGTCATCTATCCTCGGAAGAGGGTATCTGTTCTTGATTGTCACTGAGTTCAAGGTACGATAATCTACACATAATCTGGACGTACCATCCTTCTTTTTCACAAGAAGCATCGGGGCTCCCCAAGGCGATCCACTAGCACGAATGAATCCCTTGGTTCTAAGCTCTTCAATCATCTGGTACAATATCTCCAACTCTGATGGTGCCATCCTGTAGACTCTCTCTGACACCGGGGCTGTCCCGAAAATCAAGTCTATGGTGAACTCAATCTCCCGCTCTGGCGGCATACCTGGAAGCTCTTCTGGAAAAACATCTGGGAACTCATCCACTATCCTGGGCAATTGAACTGCTGCTACTGCCATCCGCAATACTGGAGGAGAAGGCTCAATCTCGCCTCGAGAGAAAGAAAACTCCGGCTCTCCTGGAATGCTAAAAACAACCCTGCCAATATGGCAGTCTATCCTAGCATACTGGTCCCTCAACCAATCCATCCCTAAGACTACATCATAATCGGCCATCGAGAATTCTATCAATCTAGCGAGAAACTCTCTACTGCTAACTACGATTCGACACGAGGAAAATACTCTCTCGACTCTCACAAGTCCGTTACCAGTGAGTATATTGAGCCTTACTGATAACGACTCGGGCTCCAATCCTATCCGTGTCGCGAATCGTGCAGACATAAATGAATGCGATGCACCAGAATCAAATAAAGTTGAAGCTGGAAAGGTGTTGACGAGAATAGTACCTGCCACTACCTCACCTGGTGTTACTCCTTCTTCTCCCATGGTCAAGGCTAGCACTTGACCATGTCCTCTAGGGGCAGGTCCCCTCTGCTGAAAATTCCTCTGCCTGCTCTGGATCAGGGCTTGGGCCTGAGCATACTGCTGCGGTCTCTGCTGCTGGAATGCCTGGGCCTGCGTCAGCAATGGCCTCGGGAGCGGGTACTACAACTGCTGCTGCTGCTGGACTGGCGCTGGTCCTCTAACTGAAAGACTAGAGAAGGCTGATGAACTCCCCCTGTTCGGGCAGTTCCCAACCCTGTGGTCCGGGGCACCACAAACCAAGCACAATCTCTGTGCTCTGCGACACTCTGACACCACATGCCCTGGCTTCCCGCAGTGTGAACATCCCACTGCAGAGGACTGCTTCTGCTTCTGTTGTTGAGGGTACGTCGGGGTAGAATGCTGAACCGACGTCACCGAGGCCGCCCGCCTCGGAGCTCCAATAGTTAAACCTCTAGCTGCCGGGGCTGGAGCTGATGATTGGTGCATCTGACTGTGGGACCGCTTCCTACCTCCGGTCCTATCCACGATCCGCTGGGAGGTGTACTCATGCCTCCTAGCCGCCCTCAATACTGCATCGAACGTCTGGTGCTTGAACTGCTCAACTGCTAGTAAAATCTCCAAATGCAGCCCCTGCTGGAACCGCTGGGCCCTATCAAACTCGGTTGCCACCAAGGTGGGGACAAACCTACTGAGTCTAGAAAACTCAGATGCATAACCATCGACTGTTCTGCCTCCTTGCTTCAGGTTGGTAAACCTCGTCTGCAAGTCATACCGAGCCACAGCATCAAAATACTTCGTCTGGAATCTCTCTCTGAACACTGCCCAAGCAATGGGTGCCACTAATCCCTCGGCCTACGCCGCCCACCAACTGTGGGCAAGATCTAATAGCTGCAGGCGCAAAACGGCCACCTTTTCGTTTTCTGGAGTCCTGGCTGCTTCTAGAATTACTTCGGTATCCTGAAGCCAAGCATCCGCGGCGATCGCATCTTCGCTGCCGTCGAAGAATAGAGGGTTCAGGCGCTTGAAGCTGTTGGCCGCGCTGTTACCTTGATGACCACCCCGGGTCAAAGCATCCGTCACTGCCTGGTGCAAGGCATCTCCACGCCGGTCTTGGGAAGCTATCAAGGTCCTGACGAGTCCTACCAAAGTGCCGTCATCATGTTCTACTGGTTGAATTGGCTGGACTGGTGGCTCTCCGCCAGAAGGCACGACTCTAGAGGCTACTCCGGAATGCTGGGCTTGATCTCCAGGTTGCTGCTGGTCCGCGGGAGGTGCTCCGCCTTGCTGGTCAGTAGGACCACGAACAATGCCACTGAAGAAGACGACATAGGGAACAATAAGGAAGGACCAGGACAGATCAACGATACAAGCATATGATCAGGACAAGAATCCAGGGATTCAGAAGATACGAGCAGAGATCAAGGACGAATACTGATTGAGACATCTATTCGGTAAACCCTCACATATCTTGATTTACAAGACCTGCATGGGCCACCACTTAAACCATGTCACGCCCCAGAACCATAATACTGGAGAGCGGGGGTAGACATAGCCAGCTACGTATATGAAATGGAATCTATCTCACTATACGGTCACGGCTGTCTAGATATATGAGGGTTTAACTACAAGCCAGCAGTCTCCTAAGGTCATGAACAAGACTATTGTCTCAATCACAAGCAAGCAATAGTAATTACAAGATGGCAGAGCACCAAATATATAATAGCAAGGCGTCCCATATATTACATATTGGATGATCATGAAGCTAGTCGTACAAAATGCCAGGACTAGCAAGAGTTCAGTCATACATAATCAACCCTAGGATCTGTCAATCATGTTACAGCCCGTAGACAGACAGTAAATAAAGATGCAATCGAGCTAACACGTGCTCGTCGGTTAAATGCCTCAAAAGAATAATTTTTACAAATAAGTGTGAGGACAAAAAGAAATCCACTCGTTGCCAGGGTTCCGTCTAGTGGTCACCATCTGGCTGGAAGATCGGTGGATCCTCTGGAGCTGCTCCGATATCTGGCCACACAAAACCAGATGGGTCAGACCCCAGAAAGAGCAAGTGCCACAAAAGAGGTTTCACTTAGAAACTAAAACCAGCATATAGTAAGGAACATTAAAGTTAAATTATCAGAAATAACAACAATAATTGAGTACGAGGAAACCTTTCAAGTAGCCAGACTACAACCCTTAAACCAAACAAGGACCGGGGTTGCAATCCTTCACCTGAATGGAAATCCGTCTCAAATACTATAGATAAGGTAATAAGACAATAAACGAAGAGAAGACACAGAACTGCTCCGGGAGCCAGGTTACAACCCTTAAACCAAACAAGGACCGGGGTTGTAACCCTTCGCCTGAACAAAACTGGACTCCTGATCTTTATTGTTAAGGCCATTATAGATAATCATGTTGCTGAAGTAAGATAGAACATGACAAGCATGTCACGGGGTACAAATAAGACAATAACCGAAGGGAAGACACGGAACTGCTCCGGGAGCCAGGTTACAATCCTTAAACCAAACAAGGACCGAGGTTGTAACCCTTCGCCTGAACAGAACTGGTCCCCCGATCGTTATTGTTAAGGCAAGCATCAATAATCGTGTCTTGTTACGATCTTGCACAGGATCAGGATAAGACTAAGCTAGAATAACTTCATCCAAGCAATCACGGCCAATCAAGAGTACGGCTTGATACTTTAACTAGCTAGGGTTATCACAGGCCTAGTTACTAGCAGATGCAATGAGATTATTTTAACAGCCACAAGCCCTGCAGATCATCCAAGTTATCCAGGTCGAATGTCCATTTATGAAGGATGCACCACATGACTGTGTGCTGGAAGTGTGCCCTACTCGTCGGTAGGCTACAAGTCTACTTAATGCATCCAGATAACGGGATTGCCTGTAGCTGAAAATCTTTTCATGTCTACTGAATTATTCTAGTTTATTACTCTTAGTTAATTACAGTAGGTATCCATGACCGTGGTACTCAGGGATCCCATCCTAGACATAATGCAAGACAATACTGGTTTATTGTGCAAACGCAATCATCCACGGTGTCCAGGTTAGTCATTCTTGTCAGGTCATGTCACGTTAGCCGTCGCAACAGTAATTCGAGATAATCATGTCAGGTATGCTTGTCCTGCCATACCGTATTCAATTATTATTAACAAACCTATTAAATAAATTCATGATTATCAATTCATGATAAAAGGCATAAGGATATAAAATGGGCATAAAATATCTAATAAAATATTAATATACAGGCTATAGAAGAGCCAAGCTTAAGGAAAATAAAACCAAAGTGACATGCTGACATAAGACCAAGTCAGCCAAGGCCATACGCTCAGTGCAAAAGTCATACGCTCAGTTCAGGCTACGCTCAAGTCAAGCTACGCACAGGTAAGCCTACGCTCAGGTAAGCGTACGTTCAGGTAAGCCTACGCTCACAAAGGGCAGCGTATGAGGTCCATACGACCCCTTGTCACACAAGTGAGCGTATGCAAGACATACTCTCCAAAAAGGCAGCGTATGAACTTCGTACGACTCCTTGTCACACAAGCGAGCATATGCGAGTCATACGCCTCCAAAAGGCAGCGTATGGACTCCATACGACTCATGGCTATCCAAGTGAGCGTATGTAAGTCATACGCTCCAAAAAGGCAGCGTATGGACTCCATACGACTCCTTGTCAAGCAAGCGAGCGTATACGAGTCATACGCTTCCAAAAGGCAGCGTATGGGGTCTACTGCGCTGCGCTAAAGAGCGCGCACAACTCAGTGACGCAAGCTAAAAAGCTCGCGCACTGCTCACTGTCTTCTCCAAACAGCAGGAACTCCATGGTTGAACCCTAAGCTCCCAAAGTCCATAACTAGGTCAAAACAAGTCCAAATCCAACTTTCTAAAGGTCAAAATTGTGTAGAAGGAAATTCTCTACCACATGGAACCATCAAAACTTGAAAACAAGGGAATTTAATAGATCAAAACCATGAAAATTCAAAAATGACTAAATTCTAGATCTATAAAAATCCAAACTTCAAAATAGAAAATGACAAGTTCTAATGTGGATTAGAAAGTTGCAAAAGAAGAGGTTAGAACAATAAAAATGGTGGGTTTCTTCATGAAACAAGATTGTACTTGCCTAGGCTAGGGTTTTCTTGGTTGGTGGTGGAGAGTAATGAAGAAGAAAGGAAATAATGAGGAGAGAGAATGGGAAGAGGTTAATAAATGGGGTTGGTTGTGGTAGGTAGGGGGTTCACCCTTGGTTCATGATGAACCAAGGCTAATCAAGCCTAGCCGAACCAACCCAAGCCAACCCAAACCAAGATGAACCATGGCCAATACGAGATAAAATACATACACGTATTCTTAAATACGTAATACGAACAACAGGCATTACAGTAGCCCTAATATGGGCGAACACTGGAAAATGTGCACGAGAACACTAGTGTCGTGTGTCGGGTAAACGAGCCTGTGACATGCCCGCACGATGCTGCACTGTATGTACGTGCCTGTGTGTGTTTCTACTTGATTTGACACCTTGTGTCCAAATGTTTGGACACGAGTAGAATCGTGGGACACCTTCATATATACACAAACCTATTTCAGTGATTAATTTGTTAATTAACATTTCGATTGATAATTTTAGGTTGGGGATAAAAGTCTGATACTGTGTACAAAATTGGGTTTTTCAGAGTTTAACTTGAGTTTTTAAAATGTAAATTAATGTTATTTTGATATGTTTAATATACACCTATGTCAGAGATGCATGTTTACACAATTGGGAATATGGTGATGTTCTTATGGGGTTTAATGTTGGATTTTCGAACTCAATTTGACACTCATATGTATTCAAATGTCTGATACAAATTCTGACACTTAATTGTTCACTGAGAACACATGATTCACTGATTAGTTTCAATCCAGACATTTCACTGTCACTTACACATATTTACACAGGTTATATTAGAGTTTATGAGTTGGGTTTTCCCTGAGATTTTAACCTGTAAACTGAGAATCATGTACACTGTTTGGCATGGAAGGGACTTTGGCATGAGTTAGGCTTCGAATGCCAGGACTGATGCATTGTTTGGTGTGGTTTTCAGTTCTAAATAGAGAACTGGAATGTGGATGGCTCACTTCATAAACTAAAAGAAATCTGAGTTCCTTATATTTTCACTGTTTGATTAAAAACCTGAGATTGGTTAGGAATTGACTGTTATTGAATGATGATACACTGTTAATGGGTTGAACCCGAGTTCAAGGTCTGTTTCCTGAATATTAACTCAGTTTTGAATTTAGGATTTTGTAGAGATATAGTTAACTGAGATGGAATTGAAATAAACTGAGAACCACTTTGCTATTCATAAATCTGGAAACACTGAGACACTTTGAACCTGAGTTTGTATCACTGTCTCGAATTCCTGAGACACTAAAAACCTGAACACATTACCCACTTGTCTCTACACTCCCCTGTACGGTACACACACTGAACACCTTGCATTTCACATGAATTCTAACCCACATGAACTGTCACTTAGTTGGAACCTGAGATGTGGTTTAACATTAATTCCTAGTATGAAACCTGTCCACCCTCTCCTTAATTCTCTGTCACACTAAATCACACACTTTTCCCTCACAGTTAGCCTATACACATGTATTCCTGCACATTGTTTCCTGCCTTGGGATTTCTGTTAACACTCTAACACACAATCTCATGAATTCCTGCACACACACACACATGCCTACACATATATATCCACGCACACACATTTATGTATCCTCTATATGTATGTATGTATATAGATATTTCCTAATCTATGTGTATGTGCAATTATATATATATATATATATATATATATATATATATATATATATATATATATATATATATATATATATATATATATATATATTTATTTATTTATTTATTTATTTATTTTTTATTTATATATATATATATATATATATATATATATATTTTATATATATATATATATATATATATATATATATATATATATATATATATATATATATGGTAAATAGTTATACTAGCCTATGTGTGGTGGTAGTGTGTATATAAAGGGATTTCAATATGAGTGGTAGCTAATGTGTTAGACATATTTCCATTTGTATATATATATATATATATATATATATATATATATATATATATATATATATACATATTCATATGTGAATAGTGATATATATATACACATATTCTATATATGGTATTTGGCCTTTGGTGTGTTGTTAGACTAGATAGACTTGTTTAGTCTTAGTTAGGCCTAGAATAGACTAGTTAGACTAGTATAGACTAGTTTGACCTAGTTTAAACCTGTTCGACCATAGTTGACCTAGTTTGACTTCTAGGGTTGACCAAGAGTTGACTTTGGTCTAGATTGACCTAGAATCATGTAGAATACATAGTAGAACTTCATGTTACCATTTTGGACTTGTTGTGACTTGTGCTGTTCTGATTAGGAGCCAGACACCACTCCTCGGACAATAATTTTCATCCGGACACTCAGATAGTAGGCGAGTACATTCTCTGATCATTTCATATCTTGCTTAGGATTATATTTCCTGCTTTAGATTATCTTACTTGATGCTGACACATTAGTAACATGGATTGGTACTAAATGGATCCCTTCATGAGATGTTATCCCTCTCGGGAGCATCAGATACTCTTGTCTCATGTGTTTTACTTACATCATGTATCTCTTGCTTCTATTATCATGAATCTTCGAGAATCAGCTAGTGACTCATGTACCCTCATGATCACCGAGTCTTTACGAATCAATTCATGAATCACCCTTTATGGGTAACATAGTATAATCATGAATCTTAACGTAACTTGACTGGATCCTTGTGTATTGATTGGGGATGGGAGAGTATAAATGAACATGTGGATAAATCCAAGTAGTGTAATCATGAATCAATTCCAAGTAGTGTAATCATGAATCAGTCCCTAGCCATTCACATGTTTATCCTGTACTCTGAATCACTAGCACTGTCTCTCTTTTATATATCATAGATATTTACTTACAGTCTCTCTCTTACATTATGATATTCTTCAGTTTCCTGTATTTTATTCTCTAGCATGATTATATTTTCTTTCCCGCTATGACTTGTTGAGATGTATTGTGCTCGCTCCTGTCCTGACTGGACCTGTTGAAATATTACAGAGGATGAGGATGAGGCCTTATGTTCTACTTATTACAGTGCTACCCTAGATGAGTGCTTGGACCTGGACCAGCAGCAGGTCCCACTAGCAGTGGATGACACTCCTCTAGACAAAGATGTTTTATTTACATTATTCTATGGATGACTGTATATATTTGATATTGGGATACGTACTTATCTTAGACACTTAGACTCTCTGTTTGTACTTATGGATTTCTTTCATTTCAGCAGTATCTATCTATCTTCTATCTTATCATCTGCCTTAGTTGTGATTGAGTTTACTTCTGCTATGTCACCCCCATTCGGGAAGTATAAACTGTTTAGCATTATATTGTTAGATGTTGTGACCTAGGACAGCATTCTACCGCCGACACTGCGGCGTAGGCTGGACGTACCCACGTCTCGTGCCCTTACTCTAGGGTGCGGGTCATAACATCATGTCATAATCTTGCACAGGATCAGGATAAGACTAAGCTGGAATAAACTCTATCCAATCAATCACGGCCAATCAAGAGTACGGCTTGATACTTTTAACTAACTAGGATTATCATAGGCCTAGTTACTAGCAAGATGCAATGAGATTATTCCAACAGCCACAAGCCCTGCAGACCATCCGGTTATCCAGGTCAAATGTCCGTTTATGAAGAATGCAACACGTGACTGCGTGCTAGAAATGTGCCCTACTCGTCGGTAGGCTACAAGTCCACTTAATGCGTCTAGATAACGGGATTACCTGTAGCTAAAAATCTCTTCATGTCTACTGAATTATTCTAGTTTATTAGCCTTAGTCAATTACTGTAGGTATCCCTGACCGTGGTACTCAGGGATCCCTATCCTAGACATGATGCAAGACAGTACTGGTTTATTTGTACAAACGCAATCGCCCATGGTGTCCAGGTCATTCATACTTGTCATGTCAGGCTAGCTGTCGTAACAGCATATTATGATATATCATGTGTCACGACCCGCTACCCAAATTGTTGGGCCGGGCCGAGTCATGTCTAGCCTGTGCTTGAGATAAAGCGCAGTAAGCTGTTCTAGAGAGAACAAGATAAGACTAAATGTGCAAACAGTTCTATAAGTAATAAAGAGTCATAAATGCTCCAAACACAAAAGTCGTCTCATATAGTAATAAGTCCAAGTACAAGTCTGAAATATAAAACTGGATTCATGTCTAGTTACAAAATACGTAGTCTAATACATGACTACACTAAATATTCCAAGCAACTACGCAAATTAGACGAGTTTCCCCGTAGGTACATCCTCGTAAGGCAAAGCCTGGTCCTCGGCAGTA
>JANAVB010002198.1:10246624-10265056 GCA_029216955.1 Iris pallida
TGTCTCTGATCATCCCGACCTTCTCTGCTGCATTCGTGATCATCTCTGGCCCAAGCATAACTCTGTCCCCGACATCATCCCAAAAGAGCGGTGTGCGACATCGTCGTCCATATAGTGCCTCGAAATGAGACATACCGATGCTGGCTTCGTAGCTGTTGTTGTATGAAAACTCTACCAAGTGCAGATGGCTCTTCCAAGATCCGCCAAAGTCCAGTACGCAGGTCCTCAGCATATCCTCCAGTGTCTGTATCGTCCTCTCGGACTGTCCATCTGTCTGCGGGTGGTACGCCGTACTGAATTTGAGCCGACTGCCCAACTCCTCCTGCAAGCTCCTTCAATAGTAGGACGTGAATCTGTTGTCTCTGTCCGACATGATGCTCACAGGTACTCCGTACAAGCGAACTATCTGCTGCATGTATAGCTCTACCAACTTCTCGGTGGAAAGCCCCACCTTGAAGGGTATGAAGTGCGTACACTTCGTCAGCCTGTCCACGATGACCCAAATGGCATCCTTCCCTCCTTGGGAACGAGGAAGCCCTGAGACGAAGTCCATCGTAATGTGTTTCCACTTCCATTCGGGAATGGGTAACGGCTGCAACAGACCAGCTGGCCTCTGGCGCTCCGTCTTGACCTGCTGGCAAACTAGGCATCTCAAAATAAAACGTGATACATCTCTCTTCATCCCGTGCCACCAAAGATGTTCCCATAAGTCACGGTACATCTTAGTAGCACCAGGGTGAATATAATATCTCGATCGGTACGCCTCCTACAAGACTGCCTCTATCAGCTCTCCTTTCGGCACGCATAATCGGCTGCCATGCCTCAAGGATCCATCCTCTGCTACAGTGAAATCATCCAACAATCCAGCTAAAGCCTGGGCTCAAAGTCTGCGAAGGCTCTCATCTGTAGACTGTGCCTCCCTGATCTGCTCTATCAAACCTGACTGAATGTCAAGCGCCTTCATCTGTATCACTGATCCTGGCCGAACTATCTCGATACCGAGCTTCTCCAGATCTTCCCGCAAATGCCGATCTATCATCAGATACCATGCCATCGGATGCCTGTTCAGCGCATCTGCCACCACATTTGCCTTCCCGGGGTGATACTGTAAATCGATGTCGAAGTCCTTCATCAACTCCAACCATCATCTTTGCCTCATGTTCAGCTCTTTCTGCGTGAATACATACTTCAAGCTTTTGTGGTCAGTAAAGATTTCCATACGCTCTCCGTATAAGTAATATTTCCATAACTTGAGTGCAAAGATCACCGCAGCTAACTCAAGGTCATGGGTAGGATAGTTCCTCTCATGAGTCCGTAATTGCCTAGAAGCATAAGCAATCACTTTCCCATGCTGCTATAGGACACATCATAGCCCCTTTCCTGAAGCATCGCTGTATATGGTGAAACCTCCAGAACCTGAAGGTAAAGTCAGAACTGGAGCAGTCGTCAGCCTCCTCTTCAGCTCCTCAAATGATGCCTGGCAGTCCTCTGACCAGACGTACTCTGCGTCCTTCTGCGTCAGCTTCGTCATGGGTTCATCTATCTTAACAAAGTCCTGGACGAACATCCTATAATAGCCAGCTAAACCTAGAAAGCTCCTGATCTCTGAAACTGACGTCGAAGCCTTCCATGTCTCAACTGCAGCAATCTTCCTGGGATCCACCAAGATTTCCTCTCCAGTAACTACATGACCGAGAAACTCTACTCAGTCTAAAAAGAACTCACACTTCGACAATTTGGCAAACAATCTTTTCTGCCTCAGAATCCCCAAAACTGTCCGCAAGTGCTCTGCATGCTCCTCCGGCGTCTTTGAGTATATCAGGATGTCGTCGATGAATACTACGACGAACTTATCCAGATACTGGTAAAATGTCTTATTCATCAAATTCATAAAGATAGCTGGCACATTTGTGAGACCAAATAGCATCACCAGAAACTCGTGCTGCCCGTACTTCGTGTTGAACACCGTCTTCTGGATGTCTGCTGCCCTGACCTTCACCTGGTGGTACCCGGATCTCAAGTCTATCCTGAAAAACACTTTCGCCCCACTCAACTGGTCGAACAAATCATCTATCCTGGGCAGAGGATATTTGTTCTTGATGGTGATGGCACTCAAGGCCCGGTAGTCAATACACAACCGAACTGTACCATCCTTCTTAGGCATAAAGAGCACTGGCGCTCCCCATGGAGAAGCACTAGATCGAATGAAACCCCTTTTCAACAGGTCATCAATCTGCTCTTTCATCTCTACGGCCTCCTTGGGGTTCACTCTATAGCAAGCCCGGGATACTGGTGATGAACCCGGTACTAAATCTATAGTAAACTCCACATCTCTGTCAGACAGAAGTCCTGGAAGATCCTCTGGGAATACATCCATAAACTCCCTAATGATAGGGTGTGGCGGTGCTACGTCCCCAACTGTCGTACAACAGTTCGGTTCTAGGCTGATCTCCGGCCTTGTCCTCCTGACACTGAATGGTGCTATGCCTGGGGGACTGAACAGAATACTACCCTCATGACAGTCTATAGCTGCATGGGCATAGCTAAGCCAGTCCATCCCCAATATGATATCATAACCGGGGAGTGGCATCACAAAGAATCGTCCCCTAAACTCTCTTCCGATAGAGCATCTATAGATAGCTCTAATAGGCACTGGTCCTCCTTCCGTCATTACTCTACTAATCTCCTCGGTAGGTGTAGCTACTAGATGGTGTTTATGCAAAAATTCTAATGACAGAAAGCTATGAGATGCACCAAAATCAAACAAGCATAGAGCTAGAAAAGTATGCAAATAAACATGACCTGTGATGACGTCAGCTAAGTAATCTGGCTCCGAAACCTGCTCCGGCTCCGGCTCAAGGACTAGACTATAAGCCTTCCGCTGGGGTCCCTTCTGCTGCTGCAGATGTTGTCCAAACCTCTGCTGCTGAGTCAGGAGCGGCTGTCACGCCCCGACCCGGAATCACCCGAATCTTCGTCCTCGTATGGGACGTGATGCCGCATGAGCCTGGAGTTGCGCTCATGCAAGGCAAGATGACAAGTTCTCAAATGGTTATCTTTGAGTTGAACATTAACAACGAAAGGAAAACAGAGTATACGAAACGATTCTCTTTATTCATATTAGAAATCGGATTACAAAGGCTTTCGATAGCCCAACGGAATTTGCCAGATTGGCTACAACACTCAGGTTCTCTCTTGCCCACAAAAGATTTCACCGTTCCATACATCATGCCTTCTATATCTCGGTCGTATCAATCCTGCTGCATATCCGAACGTCAATGCGGTTGTACGCTTCAATACGCTTCGGCATTCCAAGCCTCGACGCGTTCAAGCGAAGCTCCGCCGCGAGCAGACCAATCCCGGAACCTGCTAGCAAACTAGTGGAGGATTAGTACTTTCATCCTCGCTGTACTGATCAAAAACCCACTTACCAAACCGACATTTAGTGTTGTATTGATTCATGCAAACATACAATTTAGTTCTCTTTCTATGTTCTCCTTAGGATGAGTTCATGGCATATTCGAAGACTGTAAAGCATGGCAAGCATGTTATTCAATTCGCGTAAGTAAACAAGCAAGCAATCTCTTGTTTGATTCGTGGCACAACTTAGCAATATCGACGCACTCGCCCTTGCACCGACGCAAGGTGAATACGCCTATCCGTTTTTCCTGTCATGTTATAAGTGCCCTCTATTCAAGATCTATCCATGCAGGATATACGTATACCTTGCACTTTCAAACCCATCGCCCTTAACTATATGAAGGTCACTAACTTTCTGGGCTAGAATGGACTTATATTTATCGAATCGAAACATAAGACGATGTTAACTCTGTGCGGTTGCTAACCAACATCAGAGGCCACCAAAATAATCGTAGCAAGTGGCTTATCACATTCACCAGAAGGTCGCTACCCTTCTAAATGAAGTGCACCAACAATACCGTAAACGAATCCCTCCTAGGCCGAACGGTCCCAGCGCCCTGGCGCGCCGCGTTCGAGGGAATACCCATGCACGGGCTTTTATATCTTTAAGTCCATTTGACCATGCAACGAATATTATCTTTCATACAACCAAGCAAGTTCGCTTATCCCTATTTCAATTGGCACAACGCCCGAATGTCCTCAACGAACGCCCGAAGGCCATGGACATTTCAAAGGCACCATGCCGCATTATCATCTCGTATTTCTTCCGTTACTTTCTATGTTCTTATATTTCATACTTCGTTTCAATGTTCAATGGCATCATGCCTCAAGTCAATGCTCGTCAACCGAACGACCCGAAGGTCCCGAACACCTTTCGAGGCATTATGTCATATCCGACAGTTCTGCCACATTCATGCCACAACTGTATTTCTTTCACAACGAAGACATCTTTTATTATCTCGTACACGAAGGCACGTTTCGACCGTATTTTCGATATTCTATGACTTAGCATTCAATGTCCGTGGCTTGCGCGCTAGGGCGCTCGCCTATTGTCTTTCAATGTTCTAGCCGTTCTAACTCGTGCGCGAAGGCACGGTATGGTTCGTGCACTAAGGCACTCGCCGAGTACAGTTATTCCATGTTCTTGCGGCTTGCGCATCGAGGCGCTCGCCTTTGCGATATTCGATGTTCCATAGCGACTCGTACGTCTGCCGTACGATTATTTCAATTGTTCTATCTTAGTGTTCGACATGCACTACGTTTATCTCTCTATCGAGCCACGCCCGTGACGTTGATAGGTTAACTCAGCATTCAATAATATGTATTTTACTTAAGCATGATGGAGTAGAAAAGAGAGTTAATGTCCCCCCACCTTGAATCAATGCGCCTTGTCGTTTTGCCGAGCCGTTGCGGCTCGATTTTATAACTTCGTTGCACGGCCACTCTCCTGACTTAGCCATTCGAGCACTTCTTGCTTATTGAATTATACGTCCGATTTGGGCTTACCGTGCCAACGCCTCAGTCCGTCGCAAGGCGACGATTTGCTTTCGCGGACCCCTTACTGAATAAGGCAAAAGATCGACCTCTAACATTTCAGCGTAAACGTATAGCCTGCATATGAAACCAACTAAAATCAATACTTGCATCGATTCGGACTTACACCTTGGTTGATTCGATGTCTTAGAATCTTCGAGCCGTCTCAACGCACTTACCCTTTGAGGCAACGCGACGCTTCGCATCGATTCACTCGATGCATTCTTTGGGACAAGGCAACTCTTCGCATCGATTCAGTTCGATGCATTGCTCGGGACAACTTAACACTTGCATCGTTATTACTCGATGCGTTCCTCGGATCGATACGTTTCTTGGGACAACGTAACTCTTGTATCGATTCGCATCGATACGCAATCGGGTCAACGCTACTCTTCGAGTCAACGACTCAGCATAATGTGCCGTGCGGAGCGGGGCATTACATAATATACCACTCAAAACAAGGTTCGTCCCGAACCGAAACCAATACTAACTTTCCAAGGGTTTCATTAGATCGTTCCACGATCTCGTCTCACTATCGTTTGGATCGTACAACTTAGTTTGGAATTATACACATATTTTAGGCGTCCCACCAATATATGCATTTCAGCCAAGCTCAGTTGTAAGATATCGGAACAACGTAAACACGTAACTTCTTATTCTCAATAACTTGCCATCTCGTATTCTCGATCGGACTTGGCTCTATTACTTGTTCTCGCAATTCTAGCGCACATGCATATTGATACATACGCGATCGGCCAACATAAGTCAAGGTACACGATGCGATTCAAAAATTGTAAAACCCCTTATAATTTAAAGGAATATTTAAATTATTTTTGGATCTTATTTAATTCTAATTTATTTTTATCTTATTTATATTATATAAAAGGACTATAGCCACGGTTGAGTTTGAATGTGCAAGACGACTAGAAAGTATGGCATGCCTAGCGTAGTCGGGTGCTTTAACTAGTATGCTAGCCATGTTAGGAATGCCATGCTCATATTGTAATCTCTTGCATGTTAACCATTCAAATTATGGCACAAGTTATATTTTTATTTAATTAATTAGTTAAGAAAGCCTTTATGACTTTTTAGGAGACCCGGTTGCACCAAACCTTCCCAAACCTCTTCCAAGCCAAACCCAACCCTATGTAGGCATGTTGGACATTAATAAATATTAATAATTACATTTATTTGTATTTAATTCATATTTTGTAGTGCAATTACATAGATAGAATTAAATAGTTCTATATTAGGAAACCCCTTTTTAAATCCTCAATCCAATCAACTTGCCAACTCACCAAACAACCAAATCATGCCAAGTGGACCCCCACCATGATAATTTTGGCCAAGCAAACCCCCCATGGCCTAATGCATCAAATTAAATAGGATTTAAATCTTAGATTGCTTAAAATTTATTTAAGGATATGTTTAAATATACCAACTTATCCCAAACCTTAACCAAATCCAAATCTTTCTCTCCCTCACCTTTGGACGACCAAAACCCCTCTCCCTCTCCATAATTTCAGCAGCAAAAAACTCCCCATAGCATCTATACATCATCTCCTCCATTGCACATCTCTCCATCCTTCACAAAAACTCATCTCCTCCACCATACATCCCCGAAACCCCTCAAAACAAACCCTAAAAACTCTGTCTTTCCCATCCAATCCTCTATAGCCATTATCTACTCTCCCATACTCACCAAGAAAGGATTAGCAAGCGAGGATAGCGGAAAAGATTGGAGCTTTGGTGAAGAGAAGTCATCATCACCCTTTCTAGCAAGTATCTTTGGTAAAAACCCAAATCTTTTCTTCTAAAAACCTTTGCTAAAATTCTGTAGAAAATATGTTATTAATTCTGTAGAAATCATATTTTGATAGCTTTTGTTAGGTATAATCATCCATAAAGTTTTCATGAAATATATGCATAATATTCATGTGTCAGTAGGATCAAATTAACCCCATTGTAAAGGAACTATGAGTTATTGGTGCCTATTTTCAAAACTGAATTTTACGTATGTTTATATACATAAATTAGGATTTTTAAGTATTTTCTACGATTTTAGAAACTCAAATATGGTCGGGAAAATTGTAGGTCAAAACTAGCTAATTTCGGGTAACCGGCTGACCTAGAATGTCCCAAACTTGTAGTATAACTCAACTCTTGTACCTCTGATATTATTCTATAAAATAAATTATTTTATTGCTTTTTAAAATATATTTTTGGTTATTTTAGCAATTTTGAGTCATTAACTATGTTCCGGACGAGTTTCGGGTAGACTAGCTGACTTATTAATCAACTAGTCATAAATGTCTTTAAAAATATTAATTCTGAAATTTCAGAGATAAATCTGTAGAAAATTAGTTTAAATATTATTTTATGATTTTTATATGATTTTTAAGTATGTTATTGAAGTAGGGACATAACCGACTAATTAAAAGTTAGAAACTGTGTTTCGATGTCTCGTGGAACATGTGTGTGATTGTATGGATCTAAATGGTTCCACGAGAGATTGAATATAATTTTAACACATTACCTTGACTAATTAAGTCGTATCGTAAGTTTCATAAGTAGTGACTTAATTTAGTTAATTAATTATCTAGGAGCGTCGGATTCCGGAGGCGTGGATGCGGGAGCCGCGTTTCGTATTTACAGCACGGAATCAGGCAAGACACCTTGCCTTTACTGTTTAAATTTCTTGCTCAATATTATGCATGCTTTTTCTTTATGTTGTTCTTTCAAAACTATATATAGATGCAAATTATTATACTTTATGCAATTGGCTTAGAGTTAAGGGACCACCGTATGTTTAGCGCATCTCATAAACTGTCATGATGTGCTACGGATTGTGTGTGAGTTGTGAGTCGCATATAGATGCGGACTTGCGTGCTGACTGATCATTGGTACGTACAGGCCGTGCGTTAGGATATAACTGCTAATAGATTTATGTAGAAGACTTGGCAGTTATTAAGGATTAAACAGTGTCATGGAGTCGACACATGTACAGTATCATTGGGGGGAGGGGACAGCTATTAGCGTAGGGGCTACATTTATTTTTACACATATTTTGGGCCGATGGTGACTCTTCTGAGCACTACCTTCTGCCCGAGCCGATAGTATCTCGTATGAGCGCTACTTGACGGCTACTCTTTATTACTTGCTTACGTGAATCCGTTACAGCCCCTGCGTAGAACGTTGTCCTCAAAGTGCATATCACATAGAATGGTTAGGAACCTTTACGCATGTATATTTTCTATTGAGCTCTTACTATTCAGTTTATTGGCATGATATTATGTGTCTTGTTACGTCCCTCTGAGGACCTGGTGATCTCTCCAGGTGTGTGTTTCGTGATCTCTTGCAGGTGCTCTAGCTAAGGCCATTCCTTCCTTCGTGATGATTGCTTTTGGACTCGTCATTGCTTCGCTCGACCAATCACTTTCTTTGTATATTTTATCCCTATTTAAATTAGTTGGTAGTGGATTTGTCTCCGCCCAACAATTGTGTACATGACAAACTCAAGGTTGCTTTTATATTATTATTTATCTTTGTGGATGAGATTTAGTTGTCTTGGATTACTATATTTTACAGCTTGTATACATACGAGTCTTCATATAATGGAGTAGACTTCGTATGTATACAGCTGGCATGATACGTATCTAGTCTTAAGTATTTAGGACTGGGACGTTACATGTTTTGTGGTGGCCCATGCAGGTCAAGATTGCCATTTCAGTTATATGACTGTACCGAGCGGGCCTGCAATATAGGATTAGAATTTAGGAATCTCATCCACATACTTGATCATCTTCCTTGATCTTCCTTGATTTCCATATTCTGACTCCCGTGGCCTCCCTCGATTTTTGCATCTTGCTTGAACTCTTTCTACCAACACCCTATCATCTCGTACTTAAACATGGTTAGAAAGATGACTACACTACTATATACTTATTGGTCAATCCTATGGCTAGAAGGATTATATTGACAAATAATATCCATTGAGGTTATATTTGAGTATAAAGGCATTTATTTTTCCTAGAGATATGATCTTAAGGATTAGTTTATTCCAAGTTGGGTAGTAGCAACATTAATAACTTTGAAGGATTTTTGGATCTACAAAAGGATAGTAGGATCTATATACAATTGAGAAAGGAAGTTGATTTGATTTTTGAGTTTTGATTTTGAAGGTCTTTGAGAAATATTTATGATTCATTTGTTTATAGCTATATATATCCTTGAATAGATATAAAGTTAGTTGAAAAGAATTTTTAAATTTAAATGCTGCTACAAGATTTATGAGGGCGGTTGATAAACCTTGGTTTAAATTGGGTTGTATGGTTCCCAAGTAATAAGTTCGTAAACTTTTGAAGTAAGATTATTAAGATTTTTGGTTAAAAATATTTTTTTCAAATTGGGGATCTATTTTAAACTCTTGTGTGACTTACGATTGCTAACTCCTATTTAAATTTTGAGCTAAGATTTGGATTAATGATAGAAGAAGAAAAATATATAGATTGGATTTGTAACACAATAAAGGTTATTCGAGATTGATTAGAAATTTGGAAAAATCTTAAGTCATGATTTTGAGGTGACCAGATAAGGTGGAAAGATTAGTTTATGATACATTTTTAGAGAAATTTTTTGTTATGATGAAGGTTATCTTGAAGTTGATTAAAAGAAAATTTAAATTTTAAGTTATGAGTATGATTGGCAGCTTAGAAAGATATTTTATTAGATTATTTGGAGAATTATATTGCAAGCTTTGAAGAAGTCAAATTTATAGATTCAAATTATGGATAGGCAACCGAGATAGATAAGTAGTCCACACAAATTGTCATATCACTCATGACCATAATAGCTATATATACTCAAGTGTAGTTGGTCATCTACCAAATAATGTGATTATATTTCAATCTTGACTCACTCAACATTCCCTCAAATCTAGATTTTATCGTGACCTTCTAACCATTTGAAACTTGGGAAATAATTGGATTGTTCCTTGATCATACCCCATCAAGTGGCTATCATGTCTCTAGAAACGATATTCCTAATTTATTTTACCTTGATCTACTAGAATCTGAATTATCTTATTTCATGCTTTAACTTGGTTATTTATTTTGTGCGTTAAACATTATCTCATGAACTCCCACTTTCTATTTAAATTCTTTTGTGTCCTTTACCGTGACTTGGATATTGGAGCACAACACTAGACTTTTTCAGCCAACAAATTCCATATGTAAAACCTAGACGAGCCCACCTTCATATAGGTATATCACGTGCCACTAAAATACGTATTCTTGTACTCTACTTTCATGATATGACTTTTGTGCCAAAAAGACTAAACTGTAACCCTTACCATGATACCGATATATTTATCGACCATGGATCTCGACTCAATTCCTTCAACCCAATAAATGATTATGGTCCACCTAATTCCTTAAATGCTCAGCTTGTACATTATGTGATTGCTACCCGTGTCTTTTATTTTTGTGCCTTATCTTGATTTACTTAGACCCATACCATCTTTACTCCCCATGTAACATTAGCAACTTTTACTTTCCTCTTTTCCGACTAAATTGCTTCACTCATATTTCACCTTAATTCCACCGGGGTTCATGAAACTTTGTTCATTTTATGATTTCCTCATTTTAAGATAAAATGGATTATGACTTCCTTTGGATAGAAAGAGATTTGATTAGAAACTCCATAAAGGAGATTAGTGTATAAATAAATAAAAGAATAATGGGATTTTGGGGCATAAGTTGAAATAAGTGATAAGTGCTATTAGGTGGGATTGAGAAAGGTGTATGTTTATAAAGTGATATGATCAAAAGTAAGTATACCGGCGATTGACAAATTATTGTGGAATTTAACAGATGATTGAAGGTAGAAATTTTTTTTTATAAATGAGTATGAAATTCTTAATAGAAGGAATGGTTTTGTCTCGATGAAATTGATTAAAGGTAAATTAAAAGTTCAAGAAGGTTATAAAAGACAAATTTTGAATTAAGGAAGATACTTATATCTATATATGTGTGTTGGAGAAGTAAATTTCAAGGATCAGTAAATTAAAACTTTTGGGACTTAATGAATTTCTATCTTTGAGATATTAGATTGGATATATGAATATAGATAGGATTCCAAATTATGTGAGAAAATTTTGGAGGTTAACCATCAAATTGAAGGGAAGAAAAGAAATATAGATTTCAAGAAATTAAAGAAATTATGGAAAAAAAATTATGGAAAAATTTAAATCCTTGTGGATTATGAAATTTGAAGAGACTGTATAAAGTATTATTGATAAGACGATTCGAGATACGTCGAGGAAATTTTGAATCAAAAATATCGAGATAGTAAATTTTTGAGATTGGAATATTGTTGCATTTTGTGAGTTTGCACGTCTTGGATAAATGATAGTGATTTTTTAGACATTTATTGGGATGCCATGAGATATCTCCTAGACTATACCAAATTCTTTTTATCTAGGTTATTGTTGTTCAAATTACTTGCTGGATTCAGTTTCCGAATCATTGCTTAAGCTTCTTATCGATAAACTCTCGTGCCTATGATTTTACCATCTTAACTAATACTGCTACTATAATCTAGTTTTGCAAGCTCATTGATTTATCGAGCTTGTTCATGACTTATGCTATTGAGCGCGCTCACTAACATATTGTCTAATCAGAACCGGTGCATGATGGTCTGATCAACCAAGTGCACTTTGGTTCGCTTTTTACATATTGTTCTATGTAGATAGGATGTAACTAAAACTTGGCCTCTAGAATCCCATCCACGACTGCCTTGAAAATTCTTTTGAAAGTATTCAGTCGTCTTTGAACCACGTATTCGTAATATCGTCTTTGAACTCTTTATTGTTTTCGCCTTCACCTATTTTGGAAGGACGAAGGCACTTGCCCTAGAATTTCCTCTAGTCGACCTATCACGTAGGACCATTGTCACCCAATGTGACTATATCTTCGTCTTAAACTCCTCGTCCTTTCCTCGACCCTACATTGATTATCACCACTCAAGTTAGGAGTGAATCATTCTCGTAATCGTGCCCTCAACCCTAACTACTCCTAAATTTCGAGGACGAAATTCTTATAAGTTGGGTAGGATGTAAAACCCCTTATAATTTAAAGGAATATTTAAATTATTTTTGGATCTTATTTAATTCTAATTTATTTTTATCTTATTTATATTATATAAAAGGACTATAGCCATGGTTGAGTTTGAATGTGCAAGACGACTAGAAAGTATGGCATGCCTAGCATAGTCGGGTGCTTTAACTAGTATGCTAGCCATGTTAGGAATGCCATGCTCATATTGTAATCTCTTGCATGTTAACCATTCAAATTATGGCACAAGTTATATTTTTATTTAATTAATTAGTTAAGAAAGCCTTTATGACTTTTAGGAGACCCGGTTGCACCAAACCTTCCCAAACCTCTTCCAAGCCAAACCCAACCCTATGTAGGCATGTTGGACATTAATAAATATTAATAATTATATTTATTTGTATTTAATTCAGATTTTGTAGTGTAATTACATAGATAGAATTAAATAGTTCTATATTAGGAAACCCCTTTTTAAATCCTCAATCCAATCAACTTGCCAACTCACCAAACAACCAAATCATGCCAAGTGGACCCCCACCATGATAATTTTGGCCAAGCAAATCCCCCATGGCCTAATGCATCAAATTAAATAGGATTTAAATCCTAGATTGCTTAAAATTTATTTAAGGATATGTTTAAATATACCAACTTATCCCAAACCTTAACCAAATCCAAATCTTTCTCTCCCTCACCTTTGGCCGACCAAAACCCCTCTCCCTCTCCATAATTTCAGCAGCAACAAACTCCCCATAGCATTTATACATCATCTCCTCCATTGCACATCTCTCCATCCTTCACGAAAACTCATCTCCTCCACCATACATCCCCGAAACCCCTCAAAACAAATCCTAAAAACTCCGTCTTTCCCATCCAATCCTCTATAGCCATTATCAACTCTCCCATACTCACCAAGAGAGGATTAGCAAGCGAGGATAGCGGAAAAGATTGGAGCTTTGGTGAAGAGAAGTCATCATCACCCTTTCTAGCAAGTATCTTTGGTAAAAACCCAAATCTTTTCTTCTAAAAACCTTTGCTAAAATTCTGTAGAAAATATGTTATTAATTCTGTAGAAATCATATTTTGATAGCTTTTGTTAGGTATAATCATCCATAAAGTTTTCATGAAATATATGCATAATATGCATGTGTCAGCAGGATCAAATTAACCCCATTGTAAAGGAACTATGAGTTATTGGTGCCTATTTTCAAAACTGAATTTTACGTATGTTTATATACATAAATCAGGATTTTTAAGTATTTTTCTACGATTTTAGAAATTCAAATATGGTCGAGAAAATTGTAGGTCAAAACTAGCTAATTTCGGGTAACCGGCTGACCTAGAATGTCCCAAACTTGTAGTATAACTCAACTCTTGTACCTCTGATATTATTCTATGAAATAAATTATTTTATTGCTTTTTAAAATATATTTTTGGTTATTTTAGCAATTTTGAGTCATTAACTATGTTCCGGACGAGTTTCGGGTAGACTAGCTGACTTATTAATCAACTAGTCATAAATGTCTTTAGAAATATTAATTCTGAAATTTTAGAGATAAATCTGTAGAAAATTAGTTTAAATATTATTTTTATAATTTATATATGATTTTAAGTATGTTATTGAAGTAGGGACATAACCGACTAATTAAAAGTTAGAAACTGTGTTTCGATGTCTCGTGGAACATGTGTGTGATTGTATGGATCTAAATGGTTCCACGAGAGATTGAATATAATTTTAACACATTACCTTGACTAATTAAGTTGTATCGTAAGTTTCATAAGTAGTGACTTAATTTAGTTAATTAATTATCTAGGAGCGTCGGATTCCGGAGGCGTGGATGCGGGAGCGGCGTTTCGTATTTACAGCACGGAATCAGGCAAGATACCTTGCCTTTACTGTTTAAATTTCTTGCTCAATATCATTCATGCTTTTTCTTTATGTTGTTCTTTCAAACTATATATAGATGCAAATTATTATACCTTATGCAATTGGCTTAGAGTTAAGGGACCACCGTATGTTTAGCGCATCTCATAAACTGTCACGATGTACTACGGATTGTGTGTGAGTTGTGAGTCGCATATAGATGCGGACTTGCGTGCTGACTGATCATTGGTGCGTACAGGCCGTGCGTTAGGATATAACTGTTAATAGATTTATGTAGAAGACTTGGCAGTTATTAAGGATTAAACAGTGTCGTGGAGTCAACACATGTACAGTATCATTGGGGGAAGGGGACAGCTATTAGCGTAGGGGCTACATTTATTTTTACACACATTTTAGGCCGAGGGTGACTCTTCTGAGCACTACCTTCTGCCCGGGCCGATAGTGTCTCGTATGAGCGCTACTTGACGGCTACTCTTTATTACTTGCTTGCGTGAATCCGTTACAGCCCCTGCGTAGAACGTTGTCCTCAAAGTGCATATCACATAGAATGGTTAGGAACCTTTACGCATGTATATTTTCTATTGAGCTCTTACTATTCAGTTTATTGGCATGTTATTATGTGTCTTGTTACGTCCCTCTGAGGACCTGGTGATCTCTCCAGGTGTGTGTTTCGTGATCTCTTGCAGGTGCTCTAGCTAAGGCCATTCCTTCCTTCGTGATGATTGCTTTTGGACTCGTCATTGCTTCGCTCGACCAATCACTTTCTTTGTATATTTATCCCTATTTAAATTAGTTGGTAGTGGATTTGTCTCCGCCCAACAATTGTGTACATGACAAACTCAAGGTTGCTTTTATATTATTATTTATCTTTGTGGATGAGATTTAGTTGTCTTGGATTACTACATTTTACAGCTTATGTATACATATGAGTCTTTATATAATGGAGTAGATTTTGTATGTATACAGCTGGCATGATACGTATCTAGTCTCAAGTATTTGGGACTGGGGCGTTACAAAAATCGTATTTCTTACTTTGTACGTTTCATCGGGGCTATCAATTCTACGCATCGCGTCAAGCCGTCGCGCATCCGATCACAACGAGTCTTCGTAACGCCTTGCGTTCGGCGTTACTATCCAACCATTTCTGATGTTTCACTTCGTATCCTATCTCGACATGATTCTCTTTTGTTGACTTGCAAAAGCATCAACATTCAAGACTACGTCCGCTAGGTTACTTACCTAGACACCGTGCTCGAATCCTTCCGTCGCAAGTTTAAATTGACATTGCACAAAGGCCACAATCTATCTGACACAAAAGTTTACATCAACGCGATGGTACTCAAGACAATGATCGCCTTGACACGAAGGTCTTTACGATGCACCTTACGTTCGATTTTCTAACGAGTAGGAATTCACTAGCCAAATTTCCAACTTTATCTGTCTCGCAACATCGAACATAATTTCGATTCACGCAAGCTCAATTGCAAGGTGAATCAAATCTAATGACATAACTCACAAGTCATTCCCTTATTGTTCTCTCTCGTGCATAGCATGATTCTCGCATTCGCCTATTCAAATCACCAAATTCGTTGGTAAATTTCTAGTTTGTTTATCGACCAACATAACCATTCAAGCATTCATCCGACGAATACTCAAAGATCTAACTATGTATTCTCGATCAAAAGTTGTTCCAATAATTTTCGGTCGCCTAGACTTATCGTCAACATACACCGTGTTATATTTGTTATCGATGCAAGCTCATATGCGATATCACATGGGTCATCTTACGGTCTGCAACATTCAATTTGATTTGGCGGTCAAGTCTTCTAGGGTCAGCTTCCCCGAAGCTACGCTCGATAATTGTGGATCATCACCGAAGGACAGTTTACTACGAACCATGCTATATCTTATTTCGGAGCCAAATCACGTTCCGACATAACCATTTCTATGCGACTATCCAATCCGTACATAACCATTTCTATCGGCGCAACTGATGCGCAACTATCCTCCGAGTAAAGTTATGCACTGCCGTCGATGATTCCGCAATTTACGAAACATCTACTCGTATCGAGTTTGAGTTTATCTTATTTTGCGGTCGACACACGAGATACCATACGCATCGAACAATCGTCGATGACTTATAGTCTCGCCCAGATCAATCACAAAATTTACGATCAACCAGTTCATTCCTTCTCGTATCGTTATTTACAAAACTTTGATAGCACAAGGCGCACTCCATTTTGTATTCTCATATCGTGCTTACGTTTCCTTACGTATCGATCTCGATACGCCGTATCCATTTCGATAACGTAAGGGTCAACTTGAATCCGTTTCAAACGTCAACTTAACTCGCATCGCATACATCCAAGTTCGCAACGAACTTTTCCATACACATCTAATCATTCTCTGATTTACCGCACCCCGCTATACTTCGATCGTGTAACTGAGTTACCGATTATCCAACATCGAACCCTCAAGTCATACGATCTCGCCCTCTAAGTTTTACGTATTTTCAGTCGTACTCAAATGAGTTTCGTCGCAACGTAACCAACTATTTCTTAGGCATGATTACTCGCGTCAACCAACTTTCTTACCGAAATTGCACATCGTGCGATTCGATTACAATTCGCATCGCCCAACATTCTTATCGAAATCGCAAGTCGTGCGATTCGATTCGCCTCGTCCAATATTTCAATCGGGATCGCAAGTCGTGCGGTTCGATTTCAACATTTCGAGTTTCCTATCCCATCGATCCGATTGTTGCCTCAGGCATAACCGTTTGCTAGTTCCCATCATTCGACTGACACATAATTTTCAATCGACGTATCATTCAATGTTACAAGTCCCGCCTTACCGTTCTAACCGATCATCAAAGAACACTCGCATCAACATGCCGTCGTACAAATTCTCATTCGAGACTCGGTGCTATCCCGTCCGTTGCGGACAAACTTTCTGCAATTCTCACAATGCGTCGATGCAATTTATCGCACAAGTGGTATACCATATACCACTCGAAATCGAGTCATTCATTGCATCGGTGGTATGCCATATACCACCCAGAAATCAAGTTACTTCTGTCGCAACGTACTCTTTATGAACCAACGATCTCTTCCGACTCACGGTTTCCGCAGTGATCGTACTTGATCAAAACCGTAACTCTTATTAATCAAATTCGACGCAACTCGGCCAATGCATTCATTTGCCAACACAAGCTCGGTGCGCAACCGAACCGATTTCGTTTCTCGATTTATAACTTTGTTTTCTTCCGTTGCATCTTGTACAAAATTCATTCTCGATATCCGTTGCACTTCGTGCAGCGATTACTTTGATACGGTTGTACCACGTGCAATAATTTTACTTTCGACATGCGTTGCACATCGTGCAACGATTTATTTTTGATATTACCGTACCTCGTGCATCGATTTATTTTCGACATCTGTTGCACCTCGTGCAACATTTTATTTCCGATATTCAAATTCAATGCTCAAATCCGTTCAAACATTCCATACCAACTTTCATTTCTTTTTAATGCATCATTTACAATTAACGCGTGGTAATTGTTGCAGCAACATTCCACGACTTTCATTGTATCGATACAACCAATATTCTCGTATCGTTTGTTGCAACCAACGAATATCTCGAATTACAATTCACGACATATTGATCCGTAGCAACAATCCTTGAATTCACATCTCGTAACTTGTTGCACTTATAGCAACAAACCTTTCACAACTTTTCCAGCGAACACCATGTAATTTCCAAAACAACACGCGGCAAAATTATATGATTTGTATTAGACTTATTGTATGGAACATCCAGTGCGGCATCGAGTAGAGTCAAGAGTGATTTCGATTGGTGGTGGCAACGTTTTGGAATTGTAATGAAGCAAGCGTCCAGAGGAAATTGAGCCTAGAGCTCTGATACCAATTTGTCACGCCCCAACCCGGAATCATCCGAATCTTCGTCCTCGCATGGGGCGTGATGCCGCACGAGCCTGGAGTTGCGCTCGTGCAAGGCAAGATGACAAGTTCTCAAATGGTTATCTTTGAGTTGAACATTAACAACGAAAGGAAATAGAGTATACGAAACGATTCTCTTTATTCATATTCGAAATCGGATTACAAAGGCTTTCGATAGCCAACGGAATTTGCCAGATTGGCTACAGCACTCAGGTTCTCTCTTGCCCAAAGGATTTCACTGTTCCATACATCATGCCTTCTATATCTCGGTCGCATCAATCATGTTGCATATCCGAGCGTCAATGCGGTTGCACGCTTCAATACGCTTCGGCATTCCAAGCCTCGACGCGTTCAAGCGAAGCTCCACCGCGAGCAGACCAATCCCGGAACCTGCTAGCAAACTAGTGGGGGATTAGTACTTTCGTCCTCGCTGTACTGATCAAAAACCCACTTAAAACCGACATTTAGTTGTATTGATTCATGCAAACATACATTTAGTTCTCTTTCTATGTTCTCCTTAGGATGA